>CAVLGL010000085.1:19669860-19972360 GCA_963668995.1 Parnassius mnemosyne
AGTTAACCATGAGGTAGGTAAGTAGGGCTAACCGGCTGTGTCATCACGAAATAGGAGAGTTTTGACAAACTGTCACAACTCGCCTTGTTGCAAAACATCGTGAAGTGCTCAGAATAATAATTCGTAATTTCTAAACACAATGTTAATACAAAAACAATACCAGGCTATGAAACTTGAAAAACTAAAGCGTATAAGAAAAAATATTATAACAATGCAAACATAAGACGTAAAGATATATATACTGGGTGGCGCCCAGGTTATCACGTTAAATAGCACAACAGTTAATACAAGTTGATATATGTCTGTTAAAATAATAAAATAAACAATAATAAAAACTAATAAAAAATGCATCTTTCAAACAAAATAAATAGGGTAAAAAATCACATAAAATAAATCATCCTTGATAATATTACTTAACTGACCTGAAATGACTTGTAGAAGCGGCAACGTCGCGGCCAGCGGTTCATTGCTCATACGACATCGATATAGGTAATTATATTATAATACCTAGGTCCTAGGACTTGCCCATACATAGGTAATTAGGCACGCGTAGGGCGATGCTAATCCGATGTTATCAACAAATCACAAATTTCATGGTATTTTTTTATCCAAATAATCACTTTAACCTTGAAATCACTCAAGTTTATGAAACAAATCAAATTTTTAAATTTTCAAAATGTCCGCCGTGTACCCGAATGCATAATTGACATCGTCGCATGATATTATTTCGGACTTTTCGAAAGAGGGCACCATTGGCTGCAAAATTTTTTATTTTGTCGAAAGCCCGCATTATTCTTATTTTTAAGTCCTCGACAGTCGTTACTTCAGTAGAGTACACCTCATTTTTTATGTAACCCCATAAAAAGAAATCTAACGGTGTTAGATCCGGAGACCGTGCTGGCCACCGAGAAGGTCCGTATCTGCCAATCCAGTTCTCTCCGAACATATCAGTGAGGCGCTGCCTGGCAGCCACCACTGAATGAGCAGGTGCTCCATCAAGCTGGTACCATAACCGGCTATTGGCCCCCAACGATAGTCCATCAACGTAATCCGCCACTGTGTCGTCAAGCAGTTCCAAAAATTTAGGCCCATTAAGGTTGCCTTCGATAAACACGGGACCAATTATTTGATCTCCATGTATTCCAGCCCAAACATTAACGGCAAATCTATATTGGTGCATAGACTCTCGACACAGTTGCGGATTTTCTTGACTCCAGTATCGTAAGTTCTGCCGATTCCATATTCCGTTACGCGTGAATGTGCTCTCGTCAGTCCACATTACGTTTGCTAAAAAGTTAGAGTCATTAGCTACTTTGCTCAGGAGCCATTCACAGTAGGCTTCCCTAACTGGCTTATCTCTATCTAATAAAGCCTGTACCTTTACGTATTTGAACGGCCGTTGCTTGTTTTTTTTTAATATTCTGTGAACAGACTTGTGGTGTACACAGAATTGGCGAGCTGCTCTACGGAGACTTGATGTTGGATTACGAGCGAAATAATTTAATATTCGTTCTTCCTGAGCCACGGCGACTCGCGGAGGAATTTCAACCTGACGTGGAATCAAATTTTCGCCGTCACGTAATCTTTGGACTGCCCGTATAAAAATCCGTGAGTCTGTAGGACATACACGTGTGGTATTATACCTCTCTCGGTATGTTCGTAATGCCAGGGACGCGTTTTGGTGGCATTCTCCATAAATTAAAACCATATCGGTGTATTCCCATGACGTAAAATTGATACGAGGCATTTTAAAATAAAAAAAGTTATACGTTTAAAAAAATAAAAGCGTCCAATTGCGCACGGGCTGACACACCACTAAGTTATTAAATATCACTTATCTATTATTAACGAGTCCTATCACAAATAAAAAATACAAGACAGTAAAAGAAAGCGTCAAATTTCGCACAAATAGTCACACCTCCTCAACACAATTATTATTATAGTATTAACGTGTCCTATCACAAACAAATCAAGAAACTTATGAAAATATTCACAAAAAAAAACTTTAAATTAAAAGGACGTGTACGCGAAAAACTAAAATTAGGTCAAGCGATTAATGAACCGTTCCTAAGGACGCCGGCGTCGGACTAAGTGACTTACTGTCTTATATCGTCGCACGCGCCAATCGACTACATTCCACCCTCCCAACACCCCGTCCCAATTCTTGTCGCATCGCGCATAAGAATTATGCCTTATTTTGTTACATATAAGTACATTTTTTGCTTAATTTATTACTTTATTTGATTATTTAAAATTGGCAACGTTGCACTATAATACAATATAGGTCTCTTGGCCTTCACGGGCCATGGGTCTTTGAACTTCTAGTATATATCAGGTGATATCTGATGCATTTACATGATGTTGTTTAATATTAAAACAAAAAAAAGGCTACCGCGCCCAGAATGTTAATTGTTATATATTTTTTTAGTTGTGTATGTTTAAAGAACTTTGTATAGAATACGTCTTTTCATTTAACGTGATAACTTCATCGTCACTTTGTATATTCAATCACAATTTTGGAGAAAATATGTTTTTTGTAATTTTTTGTATGCGGTTGTGAATGTATGTGCCATTGGCATTTCAAAGAAACAAATGCGCGCTGTTGTCACCTCACTAACGGTCATATGTTCCGAGAAATTGACTTTTGTCACAATTCTCCTCACAACTCTCTTCGGTCTCCTGTATATTAGATAAAAATGAAAATTGAAAATGATTTATTGTTTTCCAATTACACATTTTATGCCTGTTGCAAGGAATCGATTTTATAAGTAAAATCAGTTGAATGCCTAAAATCAATTGTGCTGTCTATTAAGATCACCATACGATTAGAGATTGAAATCGATAATAATAATAATTTAACTTAAATACTTTTACGGGAAAAATCTTGTCGTGTTAGTCCTGTCATATTTTGATCTAAAACAGGCATTAATTTTCTGTAGCGCTTTATTTTTTATTACTTCGCGCTGTGACATCCCTAGCAATTTTATTGTTTATGTCGACTTTTCCCACAACACAAACGCGATGACTGTCTATATGTTTTTCTTGTGCTACGGTCACACTACTTTACCACCAAAAGCAAAGCTAGATATTATTTCCTTATACGGGAGTTACGTTCGACGTCTGCATGAGTTTCGCGAAACACATAAGTGTAGTTCGCAACCGAGCCAAGACATTCATTGGCCGTCTCCACCCTCTTGTGAACAGGTAGAGTAAGTTGTCGCTAAGGCACTAAACTGAAGCATGGTGGTATCAACGGAATTCAGATCTGCACAATGATTGCCAACTTCCCACTATCTCCGAATACTTCAAGATGTCTGAGCGCTACATTGATAGCGCCGAAACCCATCCAAACCCGCTAGTGGCAAACGCAGCCAACTACATCCCGATACCAAACGTCACACGGACTCATAGAACATACTTATAGAACAACCACGTTCGCTCGATCCCGTCGACCCAAACGTCACAGGCACATCAAACACTGACACTATACCTATACCAAATAGGACAAGCACAAGTAGGATAACGGATGGGGCGCGTCGCACCCTTGGGTGGGCACGACGCGTTCCAGCACACACCGCGTATACACCGTATACCCGCGCGTTTGGCCCAGAATATCGACCGACACGAGCTAAGCAGTCAGAGGCGGGTGTTCGTACACCACGGACTAGGTGAGCGGTTAGGTAGCTGAAAAAAAACCACAACAGAAGAGACATGATGATTGGTAAAAATATTTGTACCAAATCATAAACTAGGTAGGAGCTATTGCCTACCGTCATACGATATTGATTGACATTGTAAAATTATGGCCATAGATCGTGGCTACACCTAGTTATAGCCATAGTTATTGGCATATCATGATAGTGTGGCCATAGCATAAAACGCCTCCCACGCACAAGCGGCTTGCGGTGGCGGCCAGTTGTATTCGCTTGCAATGTAAGTGAGTCTGCAAACTTGTGCGGCCATGACGCGGCCTGTGACATGGTCGTAGCTGCAAGTACCGTCACATCACGTGTGTGTTAGCGAGCGTGCGGCCTAGTGCAACAGGCCGCGTGTATCGCGTGAAAATGGCACTAAATAGAGAGATTTTAATAGAAACAGTGCAAAATTATCCAGTAGTTTATGATACTGATTATAAAAGCATTAGGATTGAAAACAAAATATGGGATAATATTGCTGGATATAATAAGAGTAATAAGACTTTGTCACGGTTAGCCATGTTGGCTGACGTCCGATCTTAGCACAGACACCACAGAGAATGGCGCTTTAGGCCGCCACTGCGACTGCGGTGGTGTGTTGTTACAACGGCTGGAGCCGCGGTTCGCGGTTAGCCACCATCGGATGCCGCTTTTTTTATCTTATAGGGTGACAAACGAGCACACAGCCCACCTGATGGTAAGTGGTTGCTGTGGCCCATAGACGTCTACATTTATCCTCGTTTGCGAATCAAAATGCAGATGCGTTGCCATCCGTGAGGACTAAGATGGAATGTCTCGTTTCCAGTAAAAAGGGTCTCCGGTTCTCTACACTCACCATACGAAACACAGCAGTGTTGAGCTGCTATTTGACGCTGGTATTCTGTGAGAGCGTGGTCCTTCCCGGTCGAGCCGACCCATAACGTGCTTGTGTGTGGGAGACGCTTTAGGCTGTGGTAGTGGTATACATAGAACACACGTTTGTCCGCAGCTGGTGGACAGCCAGGGCGGCATGGCGCTGGCGCTGTGCGGCGCGCTGTGCGGGCGCGGCGGCGCGAGCTCGGCCGAGTGCGCGCTGGCGTGCCGCCTGCTGGCGCTGCTGTCGCCGCCGCGCCACGCGCACGTCGCCGCGGACCTTGCCGCCTCGCTGCGAGAACTCGCTACAGTTAGTTTTTATTTTTTATTTTAGATGATGTTTAGGCGGCAATTTACCCGTGAGCGGATTGATGCGCGAAGTCTTTCCATTTTTTTTTTAAATACTAGCAATGCAATCTTTGGGGGAGATCTATGTTCAACAGGGGACTTGTGATGCGCTGTAGTGATAATAATGGTAATTATGATAATCTTTCTCAAAGTGGGCGATAATACCCTCTTGTGGGCGTTGGAGACCTAGAGAGGAGTCTTAAGGGGCCCAGAAAAAAATGAGGGGCATTGGCGTGGTTTAGGGTGGCGATGGTTGATTTGTAATTTTATTTATACACTTTATATTTTAAAATTTACTAAAATTAAAACCTCCCTATTACTCCATATCGAATAATTAGTTTATATTTCTGCCTTGTATGATGGTATATAAACATAGATTTCGTAGGATAGCCCGTACGCCGTTCGCAATCAATTTGTTTACAAGTTTTTGTTAAATAACACTATTGGTGCAATCCGGTAGCAATCGGCTGTTTCATCGATACTTGTCTTAACTTGCTTAGTACGATTGAGCGTCGAAAGAAATAAACTATTTTGTGCGTGTTTGTCTTATTCCTGTCGGTGTGTGTTGTATTTAAATCCTATATAAAAGCTCGTAATAATTTTTAGATTTTTATCAGTGGTTTCGCGCTCAATCTTTAAACAAATATTTAAGTTCAACACTTTATTTACATATTTGTAAAAATAAAGCCATGTCGAAAGCAAAAAAGAAGAGACGGCAATATAGTGCAGAATATATTAAATATGGATTCATAGAAAATTCGACATCATCTTTGCCTTTGTGCCTTCTTTGTTCGAAAACATTTTCAAATGAAGCAATGAAGCCTCCAAGACATCAAGATCATTTGAATTAAATGCATCCAGATAAGAAGGACAAAAATGTAGCCTACTTTCAAGACCTGGAAAAGAAGCATAATGCTCAGCCAAAAGGAGAAACCATATTTAATACATTGTAAAAGCTTTTTGATGAAAAAGGAATTCTTTTGGAGAATATTATATCAGCTGCTACAGATGGTGCTCCAGCTATGACAGGGTGTCAAAAAAGCTTCATAGTGTACTTAAAAAACTAAATTCCAGATGTGCTTGCTATACATTGCGTTATACATCGACAACATATGGTTGCTAGAAATTTAAGTGAACGACTGTTTTAATCATTGCAACATGTCATCAGAGCAGTCAATAAAATCCGAAACAACTTTTTAAATGACAGATTATTTAATCAGCTTTGTGTTACTAATGGTTAAGGTTTCAACCGATTTATCTTTCACACAGAAGTGCGTTGGCTATCAAAAGGAAATTGTCTGACTCTATTTAACAATCTTTTTGATTCTGTCGTAGAGTTCTTAGAAAACAAAGACACAGAATTGCGCGACAACCTCATCACATCAAAGAATGATATCGTAGACCTTTAAAAATTGCTTAATGATATGAATCTCCAACTTCAAGTGGATAACTTGAAATTAATAAAAACAAAAAATGTCGTCGCTGCTTTCGTAACCAAGCTGCTCTTACACAAGAAGAATGTCGGCAGACGTGGGTTCCATAATTTTCCCAATTTATCAGTATCCTGCAAGAACGACGACTTGCTTTTGCCTACTGCCAACATTTGGAAAATCTCTACAGTGATTTCATTGAAAGATTTAATTAAAAGTTTTTGTGTAATCATGCACAACGCATATCAATTTCAAAATTTTTATATTTTACTCTTTCAGAAAATATCAGAAAAACAATCACAGCGAAATCTGATGCGCTATTTAGGAGCACTAGAAGCATTTGAACGATCAAGTCTCCCCAAAATGTCCACCAACACAGGTACGTAATCCAATAGTCCAAAAAGTTCTGCGATTGTAACATTTTTTAAAACCCCAAGTATCAACATAAGTCAGTGCCGCTATATTTGATTATTATCTTATCATGAAACTTAATCACTTTACCATTATACACCTTCTTCTTTTTAGTTCTATTTTCTTTGGTCTCTCCCAATGTAGGGAGGATTTTTTATTAATAGGATAGGGTGATAAACGAGCACACAGTCCACCTGATGGTAAGTGGTTGCTGTGACCCATAGACATCTACATTTATCCTCAATAAAAAATCAAAATGCAGATGCGTCGTCACCCATTATGACTAAGATAGAGTTCCTCATTTCCAGTAAAATGGGTCTCCGGTTCTCTACACTCACCATACCAAACACAGCAGTGTCAAGCTGCCATTTTACGCTGGTATTATGTGAGAGCGAGGTCCTTCCCGGTCGAGCCGACCCATTCGTGCTACAGCTATACTACTAATATAGTTGCAGCATGGCTCTACCTCGTTAAAATTTTGCACCGAATTTGCACCACTCATGCGTTTCGCGTCTTTAACATTGCTTTTCGTTGCCATCTGCGTATTTTACTTTAGGCGTAAACTAGATAGTTATATCGTCTTACGTCGGTAGCCATAAGATCTTTCTGGCGTAACCTATAGTCTCCTGTTACGCCGCCCAATGGAAGAAATGGGGTGTGAAAGAAATGGTTCGATTACGACACCATCACACGGCATACATATACACCTACACTACTGATGACATAAATGGACAACCTATATTAATAAATCTCACCACTGGGCTTTTCATTATTGAGATGGTAATGGAGCTAATAATAATAATAGGCGCGTGCTGTTTGGTGGGTGTAGTGTGTGTATAGGTGTGTGTGCGTCGGTATATATTTCGTAGATAAGTTATGTTTCGTTTGAAAAAGAACAGCCTCAGCCCAAACTCAGATCACAAGACAACATGAAATACCAGGTTGTTACTGTATTTTTTTAATATCTTTGCTATGTAAAATACATAAATTACCTATCAAATCTATTTATTATTTTTATTGATGTGATGATTAATTTACCTTTCTATCGACTATACTATTCTAGATGTCACTGAAGGTACTATGCAGACAGAAGATAACACCATTACACAAACAGGACGGGCTACGACGTCTTTGCGTAAGTATCAAAGATTTTCCAAATAAAAATGAAGTGTCTGTTTGTAATCCCAAATTATATTTTTTTACTAAATGCATATTAAATACACGGTAGTTATAACAAAAAAAAACTATGCTTAAAATTTTTGTGTATCCGTCTGTTTATTCCGGCTAATCTCCGAAATGGCTAGATCGATTTTGACGGCACTTTGATGACTTGATGACTTGGCTACTTTTATTTTGTAAAAAGAATTAGGTTTCCGCGCAAAAAAATTAAAACGCACACATTCGTGCACAACTCAATCCTATCTTAAGCAGATCTCCGTTGCGACTGGCTCCTGTGATCTAATTCGATGTTACTAAAATATAAATATTGTTATAGCCAAGAACTCTTTTACATAACTTAATTATACATTTTGTGTCAGGATCGTCATGTGCCTCCGTGCAGCGAATGTCACGCTCCTCTAGTTTTGCTACAAAGTTTTATATGCGGCATTGGCGTTTAAGTATGTTAGAGAAATAATTTTCGCCAATCATTTAGAAAACATTAGTGTTCATTAATGATCATTCTAATTATTTTATTTTTTATTTTATAGCGTATTTTAGTTTTCATTATTTAAACTATATTTCAAATATCGTAACACTTGGTATAAGAGACTGTCTCTAGTAGGTATATGCTAAGCTCATTATTTTAGAAATTAGTTTAATATCATTTGTACAGACAATTATTTTACATCTAACTGTGATTACATTAGTAAACATCGTAAACAAAATACATTTAATTTAATTTTAATTCAAATGAAACTATTCACATTGTTGTCAATGTTAACATTTTGTTATATATTATTTGATAGACAACCATATTAACAGTGCACCTGATGGATCACCTTTGACAAGGTCAACATTTTGTTAATTAATTTTACATAAAATTTGATGGACTATATTAACAGTGCATCTGAATGATGCAGCCAATGGGATAGTGTAACTGTGTTTAAACGAGGAATGCCACAAATGCATCATCAAGTCTTCTAAACTGTAATTAATTATGTGCTCTTCTACCCTTCAAACCGGAACACTGAAGCAGGTCTACAGTGTGGCGGCAGAAATAGGCTAGAATTATGGTATTAAACTGGGCTTTCGGAAAAAATAATGCCCCACAGGTGTATGGAATCTCTACCGTAAGAAACCATTCCTAAAATACAGGCTTGCTTTAATCTCTTTCCCGGTCTGCCTTTGTGTTTATCGTGTTCTTAAGGAAAGATTTTCTAATTTATCGAACTGGCAATGTATATATAATAAAATTAATATTATCTTGTCTAGTTCAACCGTTAGCACGGAGCACCCATGTGGTGGTGAACGAAACTGTTGAAGAAGAGGTGGAGATCGACGAAACCTCACCCAGTGAAATGGTGACGATTTCTGAAGGTACGTGCCTTATTATTATTAATTCATTGAATTAAGAAGCCCTTACTTTTTTCTTCTTAACTTTAGCGTTACATCCTTTTAAAAGTTCACTTTTTTATATAGAATAAGGGTGACAAACGAGCGCACAGTCCACCTAATGGTGAGTGGAGGCTGTGACCTGGCTCTACCACGTTATAAAACCGTACAGTTGGAAGACTGTGCTTACAGTCGAGTACTTGTTACATATGATACTACGCGTTCATTTCGAGTTTGCCGTCGCCGACCGTTATGACGTAACAGCTGACGGTACCGTAGACAAAACTATTATTGTAAGTGTTTTAATTATTGTATGAAGTTCGATTTTTAGTTTGTTGTCCTATACAGAGAAATGGAGGGCAAGCAAGTAGATAAAATGCATATTATTGAATAATTTATTTAGTTAGTAAAGTAAAATAATAACACTGAATAGAAACATGTCCGATAAAATATTTTTTATTAGTTTTATTATATATTCTAAATAAATTATTTACGAAGACGCGAAAAAAAAAGAGCAGGTAATTATTAGTAATCCATAACTTCCATACCAGTTATTTTATCAAAATCGTTCGTCCCTGTATCACTGCCATCACTACATTCTGTGTTTATCACAAATTAACGAACGTAAAAAGTCAACCGAAACAAAAAATTAACAGTAACAACAACAACAAAAACAGTAACACACAAGAGATCGGCACTAGAGCACAAACAGTAGATACATTTCAGCGTTGCTATCGGTACTATATGGGCGACGGTTGAGGCGCGGTATGAGGGAGCGCGGCGGGAGGTAACGGCATTCATGAAGTGAACACGTAGTAGTTTTGTTCATTCACCTAATGATCGAGAGACAAACGCTCAGATTATATTCTGTTTATAAGACTGAGTGACCAACCCCGCGCACTTCCTTTCATATCATCCATACACTCCAACTCGCCGCTCACGCCGCATCACCGAGTGGATTTTTTTTAAATTTGTTTCATTATGTTTTCCTAAAGTTATAAACTTGCTTGAAATATGTATGGCTCATAATAAGCAGGACCGCAATACCAACAATCCTATCCATTCTTTGGTTGTCTGGAGGGAATTGCTGTCAGAAATAAATAAGACGACCCATTGTATATTACTTTTGTGTACATATCCTTTGTATATTCTGTTTTGTGTTAAATAACAAATAAATAAACAATTTAAATTCATTCAACTTTATCAATGACATCCATGTTTGTGGAATTTTCAGTTTACATACTAAAAGTGGTATGAGTAGCATAGTAGATTTATTAATTGTTTTTTATCGATTCAAGTTGATACACTACACTATAGTTCCAAAACTGAAGTAACTCATCACACAAGTCATTTTAATAATAATTCATTAAATTACCAACTCGCCCACTTCGCTGTCTCGGCGTATTGCCACTGTACTCGATAATTGTAATCGAAGTTCGAAGCTTAGCTCTCTCTGCTTGATCCAGCACTCATCATTGTTCATACGCACAGCGTACTCGGCCGAGGGTACTATCACGCCACTGTATGTGTAATCAAACCATGAGTCGTTTCAGAGTGTTACGATCATTATTCACTCATCTCGACCTATCATCATCATCAGCATCATTACAGCCCTTCACAAGTCCACTGCTGAACATAGGCCTCCCCCAAGCAATGCCACAAAGCACGGTCGTGAGCCACCTGCATCCGACCTATATATAAATATATATACAATAAAATTATAGATAGACTTGAGTCCAAGTCCATTCCATCCAATACAGTCTATAAAAGTCTATCGCTGAACATAGGCCTCATCCATAGATTGCTTTAGATTGCTAGGGTTTACCATAGATGCCCAATTGGCAACCGATTTTTTATTTATTTTTTAGTTGTTCTCAAGGACCGTTCATAAAAAGGACACAAATAAATATTTCTGTTATTTATCAGAAGTTCAAGGATTTTTCAAATGTTCCGAAATATCTATAATTGGCATTGCAATATATTAAAATATATTTTCACTATCGAAATTACCATTCACTTCATCTTTATCTATCTACTCTGTATCTCCTGTACCAACACTTTCATCCCCTATCATGCACAGTTGCTCTCGAGCTCGACGAGCTGCGATCCGACTAGGTTGTATACGACGAACCACTTCATCTTTTTAGCTACGTTTTGGGTGTAAATCTTTTGAATGTTGCAGTAACGATTTATTAGACGTGTGATAAAGACCACATTCTGTACATGTTCTATTTCCCAATTTATTGTGAACCAATGGACAGAATTAATCATAGTAAATTTGAGGAAAATCTGCTGCTTTAGGCTGATGTTTTACGAACCGTGCAAGTAGATAAATAGTTAATGCATTTTGAGATTGCTCTAATTTAATTAGCGATGGCAAAAATTCGTTTGGAAGTAAACATCTTAAACTACTCCTTGTTTGATTTTAAAATTTGCAGTAAGTATTGATATTCACTAACATGCTTACTATACCAATCATCAATTATCAATTGCACTTGGTTGCCGTCGTCTTCTTTTGGCAGTATATATTCTGCATCTACACTATGACTATCAATTTCTAACGACCTCCAAACATCAGCCAAAGTTGTTCCTGCATATTCAATGTTTTGTTCCTATAATTTTTTTTCTACAGTCTTACTGTAGAATTTAAATGAGATTTTGTCCATGAGGCAAAACCAAGCCAGCTTCTTCTTTCCACAGGGTTGAAGGCGCTCCTACCGGATGTATTAGTAACAATGAATTAAGCATTTAATTTCAGCAATTTAAGTCTCGAAAATACTGGATAGCGTAAAAAATTACATATCCGTACCGAGAATTTTCGTCAGGTCCTCTATCAGCAGAAATGATCACTATAGGCTTCATAGAGCCAGTGTTTGTATAGGCAAAATTTTTAAATGAATATTTAAATCTTAACGAAACGAAAATAATTTGATGATAACTGTTTTTTTTTTATTTACTTATTAAGAACGGTAATAAGTAAATAAAACGGTAAGTGGTGATGCAGCCTTAGATGGTAAATCACACTGTCTTACCAAAAGTCTTTAACAAAAGCCTATTCACTCTTGCCTTGACGCCCAGATTGTATTCGGACGCAAATATAGACGCCGGCAAATTATTCCACTAATTTGCTGTACGCATTACTATGACTAGGTATATTGTTAAGTTCCGTTACATGGAAAATAGACGGTTATGAATATAGATAGTTATAATAATAATAATATATAATAATTCATTTATGTCGGACAAAAATATCCATTATTAGTTAGTTATGATAACGTTATCCGTTATATGACAATCACGTTCGACTTAGTGTATCACCCGATGGTGTGAGGTGAGGTAAACGTCGCCGAGGGGGGGGGCGGGCGTGTTGCTTGCAGTCGCTCGACGCGCGGGCTGAAGACAGTAGCTTTAGTGCTGCGGCGCTGTCGGTTAACGTTTTTTGGGGTGACCGCGGCAGCGATTTCGTGCGACCAGTTTTGGTTTTATGGTCTAGATTTTTAGTATTTGTGCGCGTTACTTCGCTTCTGAATTGCGGTTTCGTTAAGACCGCCTCGGATTAGTTTGTCTAAGTTGTAAGTTCGTGACAAGAGGCTTGTATTGTATTTGACTGATTAAAGTAATTTCGTTTGAAAGTAATTGCGTCAATTGTATAGTATTGCAGTGAATCTACTCGGACCGCGTGGTCACGTACATAATAACCTCTGATTGTGTCGGCTTTGGTAGCAAATTTATGCAACGACGAGGAGTTGTGGAGTCTAGAACATTAGACGCCGGGTCGATTAATTGTTAGGAAATAGGAAGTTAATGTTTAATTGTACCGTCGCGTTAAGTGCCTTAGAAGGTCGCGTTCGGTTCTAGAAATAATTTATTGCTGAGTGAAACGGAAGTGAACTTTGACCCACCGTTCATTAGTCGTGCCGTGTGTTAAGTTTTTGATTATAATTAACGGGGATTTAGTTGAGTTTGAAGTTAGTTAAATGTACAATAAAGTTGATAGACTGACATAGTGAATTGAAGAAAGAAATTGCCAATTGGTGACGTCCGCTAGAGTGAATTACATTGTTGGGCAGCATCGAACCAGGCCGCTGCCCGATGACCTCAGCTGGGTCAGGCCACATATAAAAAACACACCACTAAACACCACTTTTACACCTACCGCCTGACCGAGCCTTGTGTCCAGTCTTCTCCTCTAAACAGGTACGTACTATTTATTTACCTAGCCTTATCTCTGTCGTGTAGGTCAATTGTCCATAGGCCATTTGGGCCCCGTCCTTAGTTGTCTGTCGAGTCTACAGCTGTATGGGCCCCTCTATAGTCGATCTTTGTCGGGACAGCTAGGGGCGTGTACAATAAATATATATATATATATATATATATATATATATATATATATATATATATATATATATATATATGATATATGAAACAAATGATTGTCTATCGTAACAAAAAATAAAATTAAAGAAAAACGGAGAGAAAATTTTTAAAAATTGTTTTATAAGCTGTGACGTCACGGTTTCTTAGACCCCTCCTCCCCCCATAGGTGCGAACGTATTTTATGATCGGCCGCTCAAGTAGGAGGATCCCTCAGATTGGACCGCCACTACACGGTTGAGCAAGCAAAATTGCTTTACTACATTTGAAAAACTGGCTAGGTGTCTTTTTCTTGCATTCGTTATGGATTCAAACCTAAGTTTCGCACTCAATAGTCATAATTTACTCTGATCACTAAGATATTTTAATCAGTAATGACTAAAATATCATTCTGAGAGATTTCCTTCGAATTTTTAGATTTTTAAGAAGAAATAAACAGTTTTTTGTGAATATAATTGTTTTATCATTATTTTAGAAAAGCAGCAATCATCGGTAAATAGCAGTCCAAAATCCACTCAAAAGTCTACAGACTCTGACGACATACCAGTAGCTGTGCCGAATGAAGTACAATCTGACAGTAGTGGAGTCTCACCAGTAAAAAAAGCGAAGGTTTCAAAAGGTATTGTTAATAACATAATTATGACACAAATTAGTAATCCCATCCTCCAGCTTTGTCCATATATAAAATTCTTTGCTCTATTGACAACTTTTAGTTATTCTTGTAATGGCATGTTTAAAAAAATTAAGGACCTAAATTCATCAATAACTTTGCTAGCATTGAATGAAAACTAATGAGGCACCCACGACTTTTTCTGCCACCAGGGCGGCGCCACTTCAAAATGAGTTGTAATATTTGACAGATTTCGTAGCGAGGAAGTAAATTTATTCGAAAAATGTTAAGGTTAATGTTTCTTTCTGAACTATTAGATATATTTTATTTTGATTAGATTAAAAATAAATAAACGAAACCACAGATATTCATAAAAGTAGAAAAATAAAAACAAAAGTTAAAAATGTGCGTTAAAGACCAAAACACTCAGAGGCATTGTTTTGTGTATTAATAATATAATACTCCAGAAACTGAAAAACTTTTTTTATATAGGAGAGGGGGCAATCGAGCATGCGGCTCACCTGATGGTAAGTGACTACCGCCGCCCATGAACAACTGCAACACTAGGGGAACCAGGGGAATTGCAGATGCGTTGCCGGCCTTATTAAAAATTAATTAAATGACATTGTGTAACAACAAACTTCACTTCACTGTCAACTAGCGACATCTGGTGAGTGAAAGAGCCCTCATTGCAATGACATGCCATTATATAATCATCAATCCGCCATTCCAGCGAGTTTGTTTATAGGCAAGTTTTCTGCCGACTTCCAAAAAGGAGACGATACACAATTCGACTGTGTGTGTGTGTTACCTCATAACTTTTTACTGGGTGAAGCGATATCGATGATTCTTTTTTTATTTGAAAGCTGGTACTTCTCGTGTGGTCCCATATGAATTTGATCAAAGTCAGACCAATCGTTTGAGTTATTCTTAATAATTCATATTGAAGTAGGCTGTACAATTTTTTTAATTTTAAATTATATTAATAATCCTTGACAGTTGATGCATGAAAAGCCATGTCCAAAAGTGTGACGTAATTTAAATATTTTCATGTGACAGGAAAGAAAAAGAAACTGTCCGTAAACAAGCAGCCATCTGAATCGGGTGCCACCAATTCGAAAACAGCAGACAAGAAAAAGAATAAAGCGAGTAAGGAGAAAGAGGATGTAGACGAGGAAACGGAAAAAGGGGGTGTGAAGAGGAGCAGGTCGCAGCGATCATTGGTGGATGTAGAAAGAGGTTAATTGAAAAATTATTTTTGATATTTATTCACTTTAGCCTTACACGAATTATATTTTGTTAATATAAAAATAAAAAATAAACTGTACCACACAAATAGGATTTTCTCCTGTATCATGGAGGCGGTTTACATACATCTAGAGTCGGATCAATTATTTTTAGGCTATACAAACACTTTCCTAACAGGGTTTGAACCCGCGGCCCCGTATCGCCCCGAATAAAATCAAACTCGATTCGGAGTATACACACTATATAATAAACATGCCAAAATTATATCGCGTCTATGTGAATTATCAACGTGGTTACCATTGTTATATACATAAAAGTGAAGGAAATAATACCTTAAGAAATGCAAAAGGATAATACATAGGCTGCACTAAAAGTATCGGGAATGGAATATTTCCACTGTTTCTGTCATATTAAAATCTTTTTAATTGAAAACCCCTTGGCTTTAAAAATCGAATACCAGTTATTTATTTAAAAAAAGATTCTCGGTCTTGTCACAAGGTTTTGTCAAACTTGTTTAGTCCTTGAGAAAATGGAATTGAGAAAATTCAAGAGCGATGATTTATTATGACTTTCAAAGTGGTTTAACACAAAAACAGTGTGTTGACCGGATGATTTCTGCATTTAGTGATGAAGCCCCATCCAAAACCACAATTTATCGCTGGTTTGCTGAATTTCAACGTGGACGTGTCAAGCTCAGTGATGATCCCCGTCAAGGTCGTCCAAAAACTGCAGTCACCCAAGAAAACGTTGATGCTGTGCGTAAGCTAATTGAGGAAGATCGACATGTGACATAACGCGAAATTCAGGCAACTTTAAACATTGGCATGAGTCAAATACAAATAATCTTGCATGAACAATTAGGTGTAATAAAGTTGTTTTCCCGATGGATACCGCATTCGCTCTGTGAAGAGCAAAAAGCGGCTCGCGTTACTTGGTGCGTCAGAACTCTTGAAAGATTCCACGCAGGATCCTCAAATGCTGTATACAACATCATATCAGGTGACGAATCCTGGATATACGCGTACGAACCCGAAACAAAAAACCAGTCACGAGTTTGGGTCTTCGAAAATGAGTTAAAGCCAACAAAAATTGTTCGTTCACGGAGTGTTGCAAAAAAATGGTGGCCACGTTTGTCTCCAAAACCGGCCATGTTACGACTATTCCTCTTGAAGGACAAAGAACGGTTAATGCAGAATGGTATGCTAGCATTTGTGCTACACAGGTCATTTCTGAACTCCGTAAAGAGAACTGCAACCGCCGCATCATCCTCCATCACGACAATGCGATTTCTCACACCGCACACAGAACAAAACAGTTTTTAGAGCAAGAAAACATAGAATTATTAGACCATCCGCCGTACAGCCCCGACCTAAGCCCTAATGATTTCTATACTTTCCCTAAAATAAAGAATAAATTGCGTGGATAGAGATTTTAATCATCTGAAGAAGCTGTGGACGCCTACAAAACGGCCATTTTGGAGACCCCAACTTCCGAATGGAATGGTTGCTTCAATGATTGGTTCCATCGTATGGAAAATGTGTCAAATTTCGCGGAGAATACTTCGAAAAGCAATAAATACATTTTTAAATAGTAATGTTGTGTCACTTCCTTGATTCCAGAAATTTTCAGTGACGCCCTCGTAGTAGTTAAAACGGTACGGTAAATACGTTACCAATGGGCATAGGAACCAGGCAAACAGTTAACCGCACTTCGCCAGCACTTAATAATATTAACGTTTCGTACGTACCGCCGCGGTGCGCAGTATATTTATTCAACCGTCATTATAAGTAGAAAATCGGATTGAAAAGGGCTAAGCTAGGCGGGGTGAAGAAGTATTCGAGCGTCCGTATGAAAATATTGCAAGGGCTGGGTTTTAACTGTACAGCCATGATTTTACCAGGAAGCACTTATAATATGTACGTAAATATTAATTAGTTGTTTGTTTTAATTACAAGTAATTTAAGCGAAAGTAGCGTAATGACTTGGTGCGGGCCGCGAACTTGAAAAGTCGTGGGTTCGAATCCGCCATTCGACTGCTGTCGTGAACCACCCCTAACAAAAGCATTTTAAGCTTACCTTAGAGGGAATATTGATATGATGAACATAACATTGGTAGTATTTTTTTTTAATAAAAAAGAATAAAAATATGTACATATTTATGTAAAGTATTTACCTTAATTTGGCAGATCAGCTGTAATGCTCAAATACCGATTTTTCAGCTTTTAAATAATTTTAACATTGTACCAAACTAATTCAAATATTCCGCGTGTGCCTAAACAGGACAACGACTCGTTAACAGAGTGCGTGTATTTTAATTATAAGGAAATTTACTTACTTTCATAATATTAGAAAAGCTAACTGGCGTGATATTCAAAACTTCTGCAATCTGCTTACTGTTAAATACGTTACTTTTTTTAGCGAAATCACAGCCAGCAAAAGAAATAAAGAAAACATCATCCAAAGAGACTTCGCCGCCGTTCCAAGATCTCGACATATCCAACGTAACCGTACGCAGATCGACTCGAAGCCTGCAATCTGGATCCAGTCTCGAATCTACTGGATCACCACAGAGTGCTGGAACAAAGAGCAGCCAGAAAAAAAAGAGTGGAGGAAAAGCAGGTATTTACTATATTTATACTGCATGTACTCGTTAATTGTCTCGTTGGTCTAGTG
The DNA here is from genome assembly GCA_963668995.1 of Parnassius mnemosyne. NCBI lineage: Eukaryota > Metazoa > Arthropoda > Insecta > Lepidoptera > Papilionidae > Parnassius > Parnassius mnemosyne. The sequence goes on from CAVLGL010000085.1 coordinate 19,688,055, forward strand.
GTTGTAATAGTGCGACGGCTGATCATGAGGATCTACTACCATCTCGAGACGGCGAAGCCGGCCTTGCTCTTTCTGACCGAGACGCAGGTGTCCTCTCCGGCTGATACTTCGTATCTCTCCTACCCGGGGTACAAATTGGAGCACTCCTTTGTGCCTCGGGCTGGAGTTTGCGTGTATGTCAGAGAGGACATCTGTTCTCGACGCCTCGGCAGTCTTGAAGGTTCAGACCTGTCCATCCTTTGGCTACGCGTAGACGTAGACAGCGACGACCATCCGCGCGTCTACGAATGCCTCTATAGATCCCATAGCGGTTATGCCGAAATAGACCTACTCATCGACCACGCCCAAATGGCTACAGATTCCTTGCTACAACAGGTCCCATCCACAGAGATCGTGATTCTTGCCGATTTTAACGCCCACTACGCCAAATGGCTCGGTTCACGTTTAACCGATCATGCGGGGAGATCTATTTATGACTTTGCCTTGGCATATGGTCTGACACAACTGGTTACATCGCCTACGCGGATTCCAGATGTGGAGGATCATACACCTTCCCTGTTGGACCTTCTGCTGACCTCTCATCCGGACGGATATCAGGTTTCCGTCGATGCCCCTCTCGGCTCTTCGGACCATTGACTGATCCGGAGTGTGGTGCTACTCACGCTCCCCTCGCAGTTGCGTTCTGCAGGTTGCCGCCGTGTTTGGCATTACAGGTCGGCGGATTGGGACGGAATGCGCTCTTTCTTTGCATCCTACCCATGGGGGCGGGTTTGCTTCTCGCCGGATGATCCCAGCGCTGTTGCTGACTCTGTCACTGATGTGGTGCTACAGGGAATGGAACTATTTATTCCATCATCTGTGGTACCCATCGGAGGCAGATCTCAGCCTTGGTTTGGTCGCTCCTGTAAGACTGCATTACGCAGTAAGCAGGAGTGTTATCAAGCCTGGGCTGCGGCATCGGCGACTCGGGATGTAAGCACCAGCACACTTAAAAAGAAGTATAACTTCGCCTCCAGGTCCTTCAAAAGAGTTATTGCCAAGGCAAAGTCAGAGCACATAGGCAGAATTGGTGAGAAACTAGTTCGCCTTCCTTTGGGAACCCGTGCATTCTGGTCTCTCGCCAAGGCTGTCCAAGGGAATTTCTGTAAGCCATCACTACCATCTCTGCACACGGAGTACGACTCACTGGCCCAAGCCGCAAAAGACAAAGCCGACCTTTTAGGCTCCCTTTTTACGTCCAACTCGACTCTTGATGATGGGGGGAAAACACCGCCGACCATCCCGCGGTGTGAGTGCTCCATGCCGGATGTGCGGTTCTCACAGCGCTCGGTTCGCAAAGCACTCCTCTCCCTGGACATCCAGAAGTCGAGTGGGCCTGACGGAATCCCCCCAATTGTGCTGAGGACGTGTGCTCCGGAGTTGGCACCGGTCCTAACGCGTATTTTCCGGTACTCCTACTCCCAAGGCGTAGTCCCGAATTCATGGAAGACAGCTTTTGTCCACCCGATCCCTAAAAAAGGCGACTGCTCAGACCCGTCCAACTATAGGCCTATCGCTATCACCTCCTTGTTTTCCAAAATAATGGAATCCATTATTAACTGCCAGCTCATGCGGTACCTTGAGGGTCACCAGCTGATTAGTGACCGCCAATACAGTTTTCGTCGGGGTCGATCAGCTGGTGATCTTCTGGTCTACCTGACCCATAGATGGGCGGAGGCAGTAGAGTCCAAGGGGGAGGCGTTGGCCGTTAGTTTGGACATTGCGAAGGCCTTCGTTCAGGTTTGGCACAAAGCACTTCTTTCGAAGCTTCCTTCCTATGGGCTTCCCGAGAAATTGTGCAATTGGATCACCAGCTTCCTTGCAGATCGGAGCATCAAGGTCGTTGTAGTCGGTGCATGCTCCGACTACAAGCCTAATAACGCTGGTGTTCCACAATGCTGTGTGCTATCACCGACGCTGTTTCTTGTTTATATCAATGATATGTTGCTAACTGGTAACATTCATTGCTATGCGGATGACAGCACTGGTGATGCTCTATACACCGGCCGTGCCAATATTTCTCGGGAAAACGTCGCCGAGTACCGGAACAAACTTGTGTCTGAAGTCGAGTCTTTGCTGAGCAAAGTCTCGGATTGGGGGCGACTAAATTTAGTCCAGTTTAATCCTCAGAAGACACAAGTTTGCGCGTTTACCGCTAAAAAGAACCCCTTTGTCGTATCTCCTCAGTTTCAAGGCACTCCCCTTCTTGCCTCAGCCAGTATCGGAATCCTCGGAGTCGACATATCGAGTGACGTGCAGTTTCGTGGTCACTTGGAAGAGAAGGTTAAATTGGCCTCTAAAAAGCTTGGCTTCAGCAGAGCGGGACAGTATTTCATGCCAGCACACCGCTTGCAACTTTACAAGGCGCAGGTTCGGCCTCACATGGAATACTGTTCCTATCTCTGGACAGGGTCTCCCCAGTGCCAGCTCCTTCTACTTGACCGCATCCAGCGCAGAGCGGCTCGAATCGTCGACGACCGAGTCCTTTCCGATCGGCTCGATTCATTGGCACTGCGAAGGAATGTTGCATCCCTTTGCATTTTCTTTTGCATCTACCACGGGGAGTGCTCTGAGGAATTGTTCGGATTAATCCCAGCCGCTAAATTTCACGAACGCACATCGCGGCAGAACTCCCGATACCATCCACACCATCTGGATGATTGGCGGTCCACCACTGTGCGATTTAGAAGAGGTTTTCTTCCTCGCACGACTTCATTGTGGAATCGATTACCATCAGCGATTTTTCCGGACCGATACGACTTAGGGACCTTCAAGAAAAGAGCCTACTCCTTTTTAAAAGGCCGGCAACGCATCTGCAATTCCCCTGGTGTTGCGGTTGTTCATGGGCGGCGGTAGTCACTTCCCTCAGGTGAGCCGCATGATCGTTTGCCCCCTCTCCTATAAAAAAAAAAATGAGGTCCCGGGTTTGAATCCCGGATCGGGCCAGAAAAAATAAGTTATTGAGTTTTTTTTGTCAAAAATTCTCAGTAGCTGCCCGGAGTCAGGAAGTTGGCGGTGTCTCACCCCCGTGAAAGCACGTAAAGCCGTTGCTCCTGCGCCTGATCTCTCTCCGGAGAGTGCACCTGTACTTGAGCATACATTTGAGCACTATAATCCGGTTCTGCGCCGATGGCTAGTCTCCGTTGAGGCTGGCTGCCGTGACCGAAATTCGGTCTGGAGGACACTACATTTACTTGACTAACAACAACAATGTGAAATGGTTTCAATGGCAGTGTAGGCATAATTGCAAAATAGCTTGACTTGTAGCATTACGTTTATAGATAATATATCATATAATGATGTATCTTTATGCCTCCTCTGCACTACTCGCTAAGTAACTTTGACGAAATGCTCGTCGAAGTCGATCGCAGTCCGAAGAACGTGACTACGCACTCGTGTTACTTCTCGATAAGCTCAGTCGTCTTGAGTCCTCCGCACCCTTAACATAAATAATGTTCAAGAGGCAGCTGCTATAGGTACCTAATTATGTGAACAGTACGACGTCAATGCGTTAAACAGATAAATAATTATGTGTAAAGCTACATATTTAATATTTATATATAAAAAAAAATGCCGAGTAGGATAGTGAGACGCTTCGTGTAACTTCGGGGCACTTCGCGAACTCCTTTGACTCGGGCGCAGAAAACCGACAGCGATCGGAAGTCGCCCGAGGAGAAACGAGGTTGAACGAAGCGAATCGAAGTACCTCTACACTATTCTGCTCGCCCAACTTCGATCAACTTCGCGAGTAGTGTAGGGGACCATTAGATTGTGTCATCTCATAAGGTTTGAAAAACGTTAATTACGATACCAATATGCGCATTTTATTTTCAGAGGAGTGTTTTTGACACGCTAGACTTGAGTAAGCCTCCTAGTTGTCGTCGATAGCTGCTCGTCCAATCCTATAGCGACAAATATCGAAATTCCTTAAGGATCTGTTCTCTCCGCAACTCTCTTCCTGCTACATATTAGGGACCTACTTATGCCTATGCTATGGGTGAGCACACATTGTTGTAAGAGCCTGTATAATTACAGGTTTTGAGGCATATTCCATCATAGTTCTCCGAGGTGACAACGCATCTATAGCTTTCATTGCTTGCTCCATGGACTGCAGTTTTAAAAAGGTGAGATCGGTGTAATCAATAAATAAAAATTAATTATATTTCCCAAGAACAAGTGAAGAATACGAAGCGGACAACGCGTTCGACTACAAGTTCAGTTCGCAGCAGTGCGGGCAGCTCTCAAGGCTCCATGGGCGATGACTCCGCTGATGAAACCCAGTTGCATACTATAGTATATGACAACGAAATGGTAAGTAAGATATTATTACAGTATTATTTAAACGGTATAATTTTATGTGGCTCAATTCCATTATTTCGTCTTGATGATGACCATGGTTCAATGCTCAAATTAAAATATATATGTACCTATCCCCTGTCAACTAATGTTTGAAATCTATTCGGCATTAATAACAGCGCCATTTTATTAAATTCGCGGAGAACTACGTCGGCTTCGCATGTCGATGCAGTACTTGACAAATAGTGTAGTTACAGAATTATAGAATTATTTTTACAGAAAAAACAACAATAATTAAAAATCAATAGTTAGATACAAAATCAATAGGTGAATACTTCAATTTTAGTGGTTTTCAAATAAATTGACAACTTTAAGGTAGAAATCTGGTAAAATAAATCATACAAATGAAATAATTCTGTAACAGCGCCATCTACACGGGTTGCCAAGTACTAAATCGACCTGCAAAGCTGACGTAGTTCTAATAGTAAAGTAGCGTAATGGCGGAAAGTCGTCGTTTGAAATAAATTCTCTAATTTATTTCTCGTATTATCTTAATTCTCGTAATTTAGTAACGAGACTAAAATAGTTTTTAGAATTTTAGTTGTACAATTCTTAGAAATAACATTTAAAAATAATTGTTCTCAGCACTCATATCTATGGTTCTGAGGGGTCTACAAATGTGGTATGTGCTAATCCGATGTGTTGGACAGAGACTCCACAGATTAATTACTTATCCTAATTCTTTACCTTAGCCGTGAGCCATGATTTTGATACTAACGTTCTCGTATCGTCATCGGCTAAAATTGTATGGAAGTATGAACAGCGCCTTTTGCACATAAATGTCAGTGTTATATCATAGAAAGTCACTCGATAGCGATACGAATTCGATACGCTCCCTGCTGGGCATGCTCTTTCTTTTTTAATTCAATAAACAACTCTTTCAAAAAGAGCTAATATGTTTTTATCAAAGTAACTGTCCTTATATTCTAATAACGCCCCGTGTAGTGGCGGGTAAAGATACCCACTACCCCATATCTTCCCGTGGGTGTCGTAAGAGGGACAGAGGGAAACTGAGGCAGAAGATGGGCAGCAGCATCTTCTGATAACGGCAAATAACAATAAAAAACTGCGGTTGTCAACTCACTCGCCATGCGTGGCAACTATGGAAATATACCCCCCATGAATGAATAAAGTTACGAGGAGATGGCCTCATTTCCCCGGCGGCCCCGCTATTTCTGGCTACGGTGGCGACCATGGTAACGGCGGGGCAGTAAATGCTAAGAATCTCCGGTGGAGGTTCGGTTGCCACCTAAGACGACTCGACCTGGCAACATATAACGCACGCACTCTGAGGACTGATGAGAAGATCCTGGAGCTGAAAGAAGAAATAGACAAGTTGCGCTGGAATATTATATAACTATCCGAGGTCCAAAGAGAGGGGGAGGACACGGTAATCCTCTAATCCGGCAACTTGTTCTATCACCGGGAAGACGACCATCGGTCCCAAGGAGACGTCAGATTTATCGTCCACAAGTCTCGTTATTAACGTTGTAAAGATTGGGAGTGTGTCGACGAGGGCTGCGTACCTTTTACTCAGAATCACCAAACGGTATTCGCTGAAGGTCATACAGGTTTACGCACCAACCTCGGCACATCCCGATGAAAGAGGTGGAGGAAATGTATGAGGATATATCCAGAGCCATGAATTCCTCCAAAACCCACTATACGGTGTTAATGGGAGACTTCAACGCAAAACTCGGCACAATAGAGAACAGTGAGCTGAAGGTGGGCCAATTTGGAATAGGACAACGCAACCCAAGGAGCCAGCAGCTGGCCGACATCATGGAGAAAGAGGGACTCTTTACGATGAACTCTTTCTTCCAGAAGTGGCCACATTCACCAGCTTTATATTGCTAATAAAAAAGTACACCAATAGCAAGAGATTTCAATTATTATACTCTATTCCAATTACGAAGTCCCATTTGACAGATGTCAATAATCAAGTACTAGTAAAGTACCGCTATAGGCGATACTTGGCGATATTGATCTTCGATTACTATAACGAACAAATTAAAATCGTATTGACAGAAAAAGGATTACAATAACAAGAACGAAATAAAAACACAACACAAAATCAACTAAACTGAACACGCGTATCGTATACAGGGCTTCTGCACTCGTACTGAAGAGACAAACAAAATGGCGGTCGTGATTACGAGGTGAACGCAGTTTTGACAGATTTTCACTCGCGAAAAGAATCTGTCTATAATCGATTTTATACGATTCTTTTAGTCACGTCACTATGTAAAAAAGTAAAAATAAAACTATAGAACGTAAACGCAAAACGGCAGTAAAATATTATTATCTTTTAAAGTTTTAATTATTTTGAGCACGATGTCTAAAAACAATATGTTGATTGTGTGTGTGTGAATTAATTGTATAATGATTTAGAGTGATTGTGTATTTTGAAATGATGATTTACGACCATGAACAAAAATGATTATTATTTCAAACTATGCGAAACGTGAAGAGTTACGTTCTAAGAAGTGTCAAAAGGGACTTCGTAATTGGAATAGAGTATAATTCGGACGTAGTTATAAGATTATTTATTTCGACGAACTAAAATCGATTTTTTGTAAAGTACAGAGGCACAGTTTAAAGATGGTCTAACAGTTATGAAACGCCTTTTACGTCAGGCGATGCCGCCGCCTGCGTGGGTATTTACCGGGGCGGCGCGGCGTGTGTCCTAGGGGTTGTCACGAAATGGGGAATAAAATCATTTTGGATATTATAATACTCATTATCATTTATTAACATTATGTGCATACTTATAAGTTAAAACATTTATTGAACAAGATCATTTTTATTACTACAAGAAAAAATACATTTACAAGTGTTGCACTGCCAAATATTTTCGTGACACTTTCATTTTATAGATTTTTTTTAGTTTTCGATTGTTAAATTTAATTATGTAGTGTTTTCGCATTCGGATGAACAATATTATCAAAAAAAAAATAAACATCAGGGACACATAAGCATGGCCGTTATTTGAATTCAATTTCACTTAGTACCTACTTTTAACAGTAATTCACCATTATAGATATTATATTTTTCGAAAACGGCACTTAAAATTTAAATAAGTACTATAAAACCCGCTCGCGTCAACCTCATGTGCGACTATGTGCCAGCGCGCTCCACTGAGTCTGCTATTGTGTGTATGGAGTGGAGTGTGCTGGCACAAGGTCGCGCCCCCAGCAAGGCCCCCCCGCCATTGCTCTGCACAAATACATTCATTTCCCAACTGTTAGACTATCTTTAAACTGTGGTAGAGGAATGCAAAGGACATGGAAGGGATAGGTGAATTGATTGTGATTAGTGACACAATCATGTTTTGTTAAGAAATATCTGCCGACAATAGCCTCAGCAACTTGCCCGGCAATTATCGTGTGACGGCTCCGTGGCGCAGTGGCTTAGCAATGAGTTGTTGCGCTGGAGGCCGCGGGTTCGAATCCCGCACGGAACAAGTATTTGTATGGCCTACAAATAATTGTTCCGGGTCTGGACGTTTGTCCTCGTGCAATTTATGTTTGTAAACTGCTTCCACGATACAGGAGAAAATCCTAGTGTGGGGGTAACGTTTTAAATAAAGGAAATAAAAAGAAAGAAAAAAAATTATGACTTCCGCACTGTTGTGACAGTTTGGATTCATTAATGATAACCGTTATGGGCAAAAATTCATTACAATTATTTCGCTTTCTACAGGAACAATCCCTTCTAGAAGATACCAGTGAGCTGGAAGACGGTAAAAGGTTGTCCAAGACGAATATCACCATACCGGAGACTCCGGATGCAAGTGAAGAGTAAGTATAAAAACATAATACTGAGAAACTGTCGCCTAGTCTCTGAAAATTATCAGTCTCTGAGAAATTATATTTTAGTTATTATATTCATTACTAGGCGGTATTCGGTGCGTAAGCTGCCGCAGAATAAATAATTGTGAAAATGTGGTTTTAAATTTGGAAGAGTTATATTGTTTAATTAGGAAGGATAATACATTCATTGAATGATATATAACTTTCAAATAAATTTGGCTTTACGATACACGCGCCACCTAGTGTAAATTAATTAAACTATGCCTATAACCTTTGCGCAAGTGCCAGCAATAAGTTGACTAAGATAAAATAAAAAGGCATCGGCTTATAATCATTTCTGTGACATTTACACACAATGCAACTAAATCAAACTTTGAAGGTCATAAGGAATCCCACCACGATTATCACCACAGGTATACGATCGTACTGCATGCAGGTAATAGATACGAGGTAATTGAAACTATTGCTAAAGCCCAATATCGTCTCAATGTTCATATTATTTACAACAGCATTTTTCTCGCAGGTCTGAATCTGAACCGGAGCCTATTGTCGTGAAAGGGAAAGTAAAACGCAACGGAAAGAAAAAACATTAATTTAAGACTTATATTTTTAATAAATTTTGTTCACCTTACACGCGATTTTATTTACAACTAATAATCACAAAGTTATAGCTAACGAACTTAGTTTTATCATAAATGCAATTAAAATTGTCATTGCATACATTAAAAATAAACTGAAGGCATTGATTACATGTTTCTATATGTACACGAAGAGTGTTAAAAACAAATTATATTCATCTTAATCTATTAGAGTGATGACGGTATAAGAGAATTCGCCACTCTATTAGTTCTTGTAAACGTCGTAAGAAGCAACTATGGAAAAATTTGAGGATAAAAATTGTAGAATAAAATTATTTCATTGTATCATATACATAAAGATGTTGAAATAAAATAAGAATAACAAATATATGCGATTATTATATTACATCATTTAGGTAATCATTTGTCAAATAGTAAACGTTTGTTCATTGCTAATGGAAACAATTTGCGTTAATTTGCGTAAATTATTAGATATAAGGTCGACACACACGTCAGTTGAACTGGTCAGAACTGATCAGCTAAAACGGATGTAAGCCAAAACGATTTCACCACTCACTGGCTTCAAATTTCAACTTAAGACTATACCCACGGTCAGTTTTTGGATGTACATCAGTTCAACAGACCGTGCGTCCTGAAAAATCTGTGGGGTACTGTTATTTAAAAATTGTAACTTAAGATTTCACTCTCACGGTCAGTTTTGGCTGTACGTCAGTTTAACTAATCGCGTGTGTTGGCTATAACGGATGAATGATTGATAATGATATGAATTTTTGCTGCACATTGCTGTCCGTTGGTGAGTGTCCCTTAATTTCTTAGAACACCTGCAACTTTCTTGTGTTTATATTGTTACAAATTGTAAAGAAGACATAAAATTCATAACGATTAAAATAATAGAAATTAATATTTAATAAAATATATTTTACTTCCATTTTTATCGTATCATATTTCCTAATGCTACCTATCAAATTAATACAATATTCATAGTAAATTTGGTTTAAATTACTTATTATAAATTAAACAATTCACCTAAAACTTGCAAATATCATCTATTAATCGCGAAGTGAGAACGGAATCTCACGCCACTTACGCCCTTTCCATTATGCTTGCCTGCGGCTTGACGTCACAACCCAGGAATATTTGAAATTTTACATAAATAACACTATTTGCACATTATTCATGTCAACGATTCTGTGTGATTTGCTAAAAAAATCTCCTACTTATTGTAATTTTTGATCAAGTCATGTTTCCTTAAAATATTGTACTTTCCTAAAGCACTACGCATTATATTGACTCTGGATAGGTTGGAGTGTTGTACTTTTTGCGCCAATCTGTGCTATGCTGGTCGTCACGTGGTTTGTCTCCCCAATTCCAGGTTTTGTCCCATGGCTTCCCGTTGTTCCATTTTTGTTCATTGTTTTGCCAGTCTGCTCCATTTCCGTAACTCCACCTTAAATTTTAAACAAAAGCAAAATGTTTTAGAGTTATGATAAAATAAACCCTATCGTACCTTAAAGTAAAGGCAAGTTATACCATGATGTGTGACAAAGAAACATGGTACCTAAATTTTATATTGCCAAATACAGTATAATATAAATATGTAATATACATAATAATACAGGAATTTATTTTAAATTGCTAAAATTCCAAACGCGTAGTTTTGGAATTATTATCATTTTATGTTTCCACAAATACTTCGTCTTCCTCCCATATAAAACGGAACTCTCATTTTATTTATATTGAAGTCTGTTGTACAAAATTCTTCATTTTACGATTTTTTTTTATTTTAAGATAGAAGTAGAAATATAGAAATCGTTTGTTATACACTCAGTTATACAGCAACGCAAATCGCGGTGTATTCTTACCTGTTATCATTCCACTGGCCGTTGTTAGTGCCACTACTTTGTGAGCTCTCGCCGAATCTGATACCTAGTCCATTGTCAGGTCGTTTTTTGAACTGTTGATGTCTGGTTATAACAAATTCCGCGCCACGCTCTGCGATCATTATAGTAGGGGCCGCTGTGTTACCTGAAATAATTTTAGTTAAATATTAGAAGCATACCTACATCTTTAGGTATACGAGTATTAAGTTGATGTAGGCAACACTTGCGTTGAATGCTTTCTATTGTATACGAAACCGGACAAATACTTTAATTTTCATCATTCTTATTTTTTCAACTATTAGGAGTGGCAAACCAAGTAACAGAAACAACCGTCTATGGTAAGTGGCCACTGCAGGCCATGAACACAAAATAGTGAGAAGGATTTTAAGAAAAGAGGGTATTGTAACTTACGAACATGCTTCACTGGTGTTAAGTATATATGAAAAATTATTTGAAGGGTGGCAAACCATCTAATAGGTGGCAGGCTATGGACCCCCAGTGTTAAGTATGATGGTATTAAGAATGCTTCAATATTTTGGTATGAAAAATGAGACCACAGTCCACATGATGGTGACGATATTCAAGACTTGTCACTTTTTGTTGTAATGAGGCGAAATAAATATTTTCTTATTTCTTCTTTCTAATACTATATTAATTAAATAACACGTTGAATATATTAAGATTCCACTAGGAAATAAATGTAATACTTAGATCGGATTTTCCAAAGTGAACATTTCGATGTTCAAAGGATGTAAGAATTAATCTCTAAAGTCGGTAGCTATAGTTTTTAGGGGGATGTATTTGTGTTTGTGTTGCAATATAAATTATCCGACACTATTCCGAAGATATCCCGGACGTCAGTCTGAGCGAGATTAGAATGGCTCTCTAGCACCTTAAAAACGGCAAGTCCACGGGCGAGGATGGAATTACAGCGGAGCTTCTGAAAGCCGGTAGAAAACCGGTACTTGAAGTCCTTCAGAAGCTCCGTAATTCCGTCCTCCATGGTGGCACTACTTCACCTGCCCTGGTAGGCGTGGAGCAGAAGTGCGGTGGTCTTGTTCTTCAAGACAGGCGACAATGCTCTCTTGAAGAACTACAAACCGATTTCCCTTCTGAGTCGCGTTTACGTGCCGTTTTCGAGTCATTACGAATCGTCTCGCACACAGACTCGACGAGTTCCAGCCTCTCGAACAAGCCGGTTTCCGAAAAGGTTTTAGCACCATAGACCACATACATACCCTGTGGCAAATTGTACAAAAGACCAAAGAGAAATCTACCACTTTGTCTTGGGCAAGTGGACTATGAGAAAACCTTTGATCCCTACAGCGGTGCCAAGTTGACTGTCGGTATATCGAAGTGCTGTACCGACAGTCAACAAAGTTGTGCAAAACTATCCAATTGCAGAGAGGTAAGACAGGGTGACGTAATATCCCCGAAACTCTTCACCGCTGCACTGGAAGACGTTTTCAATCCATTGGACTGGAAAGGATATACTATTAACGTCGATGGCGAATACATCACTCACCCTCGATTTGCCGACAATGTAGTACTTATGGCAGAATTGCTGGTGTTTAAGCCCAAACATGGGCATTTGAAACGCCATCCAATAGCGTTTGACTAAGCGGATCGCCCGATGGTGTGAGGTGACGTGCGCGCCGCCGGGGGGGGGGGGGGCAGTGGTATGCCGCTTCCCGGCGTTCGGCCTCGTGGGCTAGCAACAGTAGCTTGACAGCAGCGGCGCTGTCGATTAGCGAATTTTTGTGACCGCTGCATCGGTTTCGCGCGGCCAGTTTTTTTGTTTTGATGGTCTAGAATTTGATTATTTGTGTGCGTTTAATTTACTATTGAATTTGGGTCTCGTGTAGACCGCCTCGAATTAGTTAGATAAGTGTACGTTTCGTGACAAGAGGCATTATTGAATTTGACTGATTAAAGTAATTTCGTTTGCAAGTAATTACGTCAATTGTATAGTGATTGCATGTTGAAGTGAATTTTGCAATATTTAACTTGCTTGTGTGACGTGGAACCTTGCGCGCACGCCGAGTGGACATACGGTCTGGAATTTGATGCTCGCATTCCATTTCGAGGGCGTGACCCGGTTAATTGTTTTTGGAAGTTAAAGTTGATTTGTAACGTCGCGTTAAGTGCCTGTTGTGTGTCGACTGTTTTCTATCGTTTTACGTGTTAACGAGGCGAATTTTGAGTTCTGATTGCGGGCGTGGTATGTAATATCGTACGAAGGAATTTAGTTTGTTGTTTGGAACGCTGAACTTTGTGACTCGAGAAGAGATCGCGTTCGTTCCCTGTTTGTAATTTGGTGCTAAATGAACCCGGAACTTTGAACGACTGTTCGTTATTTGTGTCGGGTGTCACGTGTTTGATTTCGATGAACGTTGAATTTAGTTGAGTTTGAAGTTAGTTAAATGTACAATAAAGTTGATGGATTGAAATAGTGTACAATAAAGTTGATAAACTGAAATAGCGAAATGAAGGCAGAAATTTTCCATGGGTGATCCACGACTGGAGGGAGCGCGCATTGGGAGAACATCAGCTCCGGTGGATTTTCTGTCCGATTAAATCGGGCCGTCAGGTCACATATACTACTACACACTACTCACATGCACATACTTAACGCCTGACCGCGCCTTGGGGTCGGTTCTCGGTTCGGAACCAGGTAAGTTCTTATTAATTGCCTAGCCTTATATCTATTGTGTAGAATGATAAGTCTCCATAGGCCGTTGGGCCCCGTCCTCTGCTGCCCGTCGATTGGACTACTGACAGGCCCTAGTCCAGTCTATCTTTGTCGGGGCAGCAAGGGGCGTGTACAGCTGGAAAACCTAAGCACTATGCTCAATGACCTCAATAGTGTCTCCCAACGGATAGGTCTTCAGATGAACATGGACCAAACAAAAGTCATGTGTAACGTCTATGTCACACCTATGCCGTTAGTTGTTGGGAGCAGTAAGCTGTTGACGAGTATGTTTACTTGGGACAAATAGTCCGACTAGGTAAGTCCAACTGCGATCGAGAGATTAATCGACGGATTCATCTCGGCTGGGCAGCGTTCGGGAGATTACGACAATCTTCACGTTAGGCATACCTCAAAACCTCAAACCAAGATTATTCAACCAGTGCGTGTTGCCAGTGATAACCTATGGATCTGAGACGTAGTCCTTCACTGCTGACCGTATGAGGAAGATCAAGTTCGCTCAGCGAGCTATGCAGAACCCTAATTATTTTCCTTAAATAAATAGCCTAAGATCCTACTTATAACATCAGCTATCGGCCAGTGAAACTCCAATCCGAATCGGTTACAGGTTTTTGCGTAGTGCGTGCTTAGACAGACGTCGTGTTAAGAGTAATTTTATTATGGTAAGAAGATTACAGCTTTCCTGTTTTTGGGCACACCCTACTTGGAAGTTTGCAGTGTGGAACACCTGGGTCGCATTCATTTTTTTGTAAATATAACTTAGAAGACATGACATCGCATACAATTTATACTATAAGGTTTGGGCGCACTTACCAGTCGGTAGTGTTGGCATTATGGCAGCATCGATCACCCTGAGGCCTGCAATGTTTTCATATACAATTAGTTTAGTTTATAAATAGCTTATTTCTTTCTGTATAACTTTATCCACTCAACCCGTGTACTGAAAACTCACCTTGTATTCCATGTACCCTCAGTTGCGGATCGACCACAGCCATGGGGTCGTTGACGGGCCCCATCTTGCAGGTGCCGACCTGATGGTTTTCCGGCGCAGTGTACATCCGCGCGAGGCACCTTAAGAATTCATCCGTGGGGCTGTCACCGCTTCCTGGGCAGCCCTTGCCGTACCCCGGAGCGGGCACCATACCGTACTTCTCACGCAATAACTGTTTTAAAACAATATAAAATTAACTTTTATTTGCAGTGTATGGATGTCCACTACCTTTTATCGTCCCGTGGGTGCTGTAAGAGGCGGCAGAGGGTAACAAGCCAGGAGATTGGGCAGCAGCGTCTCCCTAATAACAGATAAAACAAAATTCTGGTGGCTACGCATGGCAACTATGTCAAATATCCCCCCTATGAGGCAATCTATAGGTAAGACCTATGTTCAGGGAGACTTTTTACGTGGTAGAGCCATGCTGCAGCTATATTATGGTTGTAATACAATATGACCGAAAATACAACTACAGCTCCGACTGATTTTACGAGTGCAAGAAAAAGGGATGAAATCATTCCGTAAATAGTTTGATGGATTTCTAAACGGCATTATAACAGTACAGCTTCACTTATTTCGAAGGTTCCTGAATTATGAAGAAAATAAAAATAAAAAACATGGTAGTGTACATCTTAAAAAAAAATGATTGCCCTAGTGTCATTATCCAGGGAAAAAACAGAAAAAAGCTTGTATGGACTAAACACCACCCGGATATCTTCTAAAATGTATTTAATTCAATAGCACGATGTTCACTTACTGTAGTATTCGCTAGTCGATACGCTATCTTAGCCCCCTCCAATAAAACATCCATTTCATGATCATCGTAAAAGTAATTTGGCTGCATAACTGGCGGGTCGGTTGGGTTCGTTGAGCGCAGCGTCAGGTAGCCCCTGCTGCGTGGTTGAAGAGCTACGGGGGTGATCCTGCCATAAATTTTTAAATGTTAAAGACATCCGCGTGGTGAACAGATTACCTTATATACATACCGAGTACGGGTTCGAATCTCAGCTGGAGTAAACGTTTGTGCAAAACACAAATTAATGATTTTAATTCCTTATTTCCTATGAAATGCGTTTCTACACTCATGGTGCGGACGGTTATTGGAACTGGTGGCCCATAGACTAATATATTAATAGTATAGTTGTAGCACTAATGGGTCGGCTCAAATAGGGAAGGACCACGCTCTCACAAAATACCAGCGTAAAATAGCAGCCTAACACTGCTGTGTTTCGTATGGTGAGTGTAGAGAACCGGAGACCCATTTTACTGGAAAGAAGGCATTCCATCTTAGTCCTCACGGGTGACAACGCATCTGCATTATGTTTCTTTATTGAGGATAAATGTAGAGAATCCCAACCGGAGCAAACGTTTGTGCAAAACAACAAAATTTTTCTGATTTACCTATGAAATGCTTTTCTATACTCACGGTACGGAAGATTATTGGATCTTGTGGACCGTAGACAATACAGAAATATGTCATCACCCTAGATGACTAAGAATGCCTCATTATAAGTACAACTGTACCTCCGATTCTCGACGCTCACCATTATGCTGTTATTTCACGCTGGTATTATGTACAACCATGGTCCTTGCCCGGTCGAACCGAACCACTCGTGTAGCAACTGTTACACGGACGTTCAAATTTAACAATCGAAAACTTAAGATAAAGAGCCGTGGTAACAAATAAGCCGAACTCCCACCTGCCTAAACCCCGCGGCGGTCACCATTAGCGTATACGAGAGGTCCCGGGATCTTTGTTCGAAACGCAACCGGGCCGCTCCATAGTTTTTGTCCCACGTCTCTGTGGTAGCACTAACTTCCCGCGGCACTCTCGCAATGCTATCAGAATGAGTCGGAAATGATCACGAGACATCCTAGGCGTACGAGGCCCCCGCTCCAAGCGCCTACACCGTCGAGTCCCGCTTGTGGAAGAGCCACATCTAGGTGAGGGCCTTGACAAACGCCTTGGCGACGTCGTCTCCGAGCGTCACACTGCATATTTACGAGTATTTTGAGTATGGTGTCCTGGTCCTGCCCACCGCAATAGGAGCAGATGTGTCTGTGTAAGTCTGTAGATGAGTCTTCATGGCAGTCGATGCATCTAGGCTTCGAAAGCTACGGCAGAATTGCGCTTGCGCGCATTATGCTCTTCGCAGGGACTAGCGCGCTACGTTGCACCCCAAACAACTCTTTTGGCCTGATCGTACAAGCCTGCATGTCCGCCAGTATATCCAGAGATGAAAGCGTGCCAGGACTGCTGCCGCCTTAAAGGACTTATCTTAAGAATCTTAGTACGGTCCGTATGGACATTCTCTACTGGACACAGTAAACTGTAAATTTTATTTCTTCAGCGTTGGCCAGGGGTTTTAAGTGCATTGTGATAAGTGGTTGGTGGTGAAGGAGAATTTTTTGTGGAAACCTAACATTATGTCTGAGAAATTAAAAATATCTTGACGTCATGTGAAGTCCTTCCCATGTAGTGGCGACGTAAAACAATCCTACAATATTATCTCATGGGTATGGTACGAGGCGAAGAGGGAAATGAAACGAGAGATGGGCAGTAGCATCTTCCTGGTAACACCCAAAATAATAAAAAAAAACTCATCTGCCACCCGAAGCAACTAGTACCAATATCCATGGGGCATGCTGATCTTCAACAGTGGCGTGAAGATCGCCAACACGCATGTGGCGGCTATTTCGCTGTTCAAAATCCTCCTTAACGCGGGATGTGTGCATGTAACCTAAGTATATACCTGTTAATTTATCTTACTAAAGCTACTACCAAAGAATTACTTGTTATACATAACTTACATAACAGTCCTGCGTTCAAGGCTGTCGTAGTTTTCGGGGTCCGTGTTTCTGCCGTCACCGCAGCTCGCATGATATCCACTGAAGAAATACTGAATATCGGGCTGCCGACCGCCTGCTGGGGCGAATTTGGAGTTCATCATGCCGGTCAACTGAAAACAAATTTAATAATCACAAATACTCCGTATCCTTTCTTAAAAAGTAAAGTATAAGGTTTTTTTTTTGGAGTTTATGGCCTGGTATCTAGACCTTTAGGCCAAGTCTTAAGTATTTTTATTCGGTTTATTGTAATTTCCCCACTCCTTCATAGTATACTGCTTCACAATATGTTGATGCGTCACATTGTGCAGTTCTTGGGAGATTTTGGCGGCAACTTGATCCAGCAGACAGCTGATAGTTGGCGATGGTATCTAAAGGTGCCTATGCAAACAAACAGCTTATCTTGAGAATCCATCACCATCAGAGCACTTGTTTCACTGTTTCCACTAATAGTTCACATGCGTAGACACTTAATACACAAAATCGCAACACTTTTACATATCAAAGTCCACTTCAAACCATTATTTAAACAATAATACAGGAGCAGCAGACCGCCGCCGGTCAATTTCCCGCCAAAACTCCTCAAAGTATAAGGTTGTCGTTTTAATGGGTTGCCCACTTTTAACTAAAATTAATCTTGCATAATGCAAGATTCCCGATTTAAACTTTTTACACAAAAACTGTAACATTCTTTCAAAAATTTTATGACATTTTATTTTTTGACTTTCAATTGTTTGTACATTCAGTATTTGAATTAAACATGAAGAAAATTGGAATAATTATCGAATACGAGTACATGGTCACAGACTAACTAGTAGATTCTAACCGAATTACATGGTTCTATAACGCAAAAGAGACAGCTAGTTCATACATCCTAGTTAATATCAAAGCTGTGTTCGTAGAGGATACGACTTACGAACGCACTATACGTTTCGATTTAATTGCTTTCTTAGTGAAAACTTCGACTTAAAAAATGAACCACGGGAGACACCAGAGACCAAAGTAAATAACGATGAATAAAATGTATTGGAGAAAGTAAATTCACGTTAGTATACCCACAATATTGACTAATTTGCACCAAATTGGTAAAATAAATAAAAACTCGAGAAATGCTTCATGACGTAACCGATGTGCACAGAGGAGTACGCATGGAAACTTGCACTGCTTTGGTGAGTAGGTACAAAAATGAAGGGATTTTGAACAGAATTGTGACGAGAGATGAAAAGTGAATTATTTTTATCTATTATCGATTTTCAAATGTAGACAATTTTATGAGAGGAAAATATTTGTTCCGAAGTAACAGTACAAAACGCCTTCACAGAATTTGTAGAGTCCAGATCCACAGAGACCCATCGTAAAGGCAAACGATCTTCCCTCGCAGAAATGCATAGATAATGGGGTATGAACTGTACAATATAAAACGGCAATGTTATACTTTAATAGCCATATAAGTCCTACTGTCGTACATTCTCATCCCGCCTATTATTTCTGAAAAGGTATTTGAAGCAAGAAGTATTCTTCAACGCTCCCTAATCCGGAATTGGTAAACCTACCTGCGATAGGTTGGTATAGGTTTTTTGAATTAGCAAACGTCGAAAATATCTAAATATGTAGCAGATGTAATCATAACACTCGCCAATTATCATTAGACATTAAAATTCATCAGCTACATTTATGAGCATCGCTTTTAGACAAGTTTTACAGGATATATTAAAATAATTAAAAAAATATGAAAATAATATACACAAGTGGTTACCTGAGATAATCCCGTCCCGGCCAATGGGCCTTCTCTTTTAAGCATATATTCCATAGCTGAAGCCCAATCTAGAATTGGTGCGTCTGGTTCCTTCATAAGCGTAAATTTGAGTTTAACTCCAACGTGATTTTGGAGATTTTGTCCTACTCCTGGTAGTTCCTGCACCACTGGAATGTCGAATTGTTCAAGGGTCTCCTTTGGACCGATACCAGAGAGAAGTAACAATTGCGGAGAGTTCAGAGTTCCCGCAGAGAGGATCGCCTGGAAACGAGTGAGAATATATTGGAAATCATGTCTTATTCTAAAAGTTAGTTATGTGTGCAAAACCTTGACAAAAACTAATTTTACAAATTTTATCGTATTTAATTTTAACTTATTTGTAGTTTTCGACACCGTCCCAACAAATTAGCAAATAATAATCCAAGCTATGGACAGAGGCGGCGAAAAAGTGACGCAAATATGAGTTTGAATATAATATTTATGCGATTTTATGTAGATACTACCAGATTTTGAGGTCGAAGAACAGTTAATTTTCTAAAGGTACTGTATTCGTGACTAATCGTTACCACTAAAGACAAGAAACCCGGTTCTTTTCTCACCCAGAAGCTAAGTGTTCAGTGTTCAGCGATGAAACACAGTCGCCGTTCTTGTTCTTGGCACTTTAAAGTAACTCGCACTTGCAAGTAGGAATGTTTGGTAATTGTAGTATTTACTTTTTTTAGTGTTATAAATATCGTACAGTACAGTCATGTAAACAATTGAATTGAAACCCCAAAAAATGATGCAATAAGGTTTATCAATATCTTTTAATTTATGTTTCTTGGTGGTAGCTTATTACTATCATTTTACCATCAATTTCGAACGTAAGTAGGTAATTATTATGATAATATAAAAATAACGTAGCAAATATTGTATCTTAAAAGAAAAACAATTGAATTTATTAGCCTCACCTCTTTGTTAACGCCAACCACTTTGGTAGCACCATCCTTGATATATTCGACGCCAGTAACTTTCTTGGTATTTGGATCAACCACCACCTTAGATGCCAGTGCGTTAAAAACAACATGAAGATTTTCACGTTTCGCTCCAGGCCGAAGGAAACCACGTGCTGTACTGTATCTTGAACCGCCGCTGTATCAAACAATATGGTCTCATATCTTTTTGTTTTTAATATTTGTAAATAAATACGTTTGGATACTTTAAAATATGCTATGCTGTATACTTTGTTATATTTGCTTTACAGGCCGTTAGAGTTTGTAATTAAAAATAAAAATCTTCTTCAAAAAATTAAAAAGAATATCTAAAATAATTTCACATAATTTAATATACTAATAAGTTATGTCGCGCCTTCCAATCTTTGATACACTATAGCACTGACTTCAGAAACCATTTTCGATGTGGTAGAGCCACGCTGCAGTTATTTTATGGTTGCAGCTCTAACTGAATACCAGCGTAAGATAGTGGTAGCTTAATGCTGTTATGTTTCGTATGGTGAGTATTGAGAACCGGAGACCCTTTGTACTGGAAATGAGGCATTCCATTTTGGTCCTCAGGAGTCACAACGCATCTCCATTTTGATTCTTATTGAGAATAAATGTAGATGTCTGTGGGCCACAGCATCCACTTACGATCAGGTATACTGTGTGCTCGTTTGTCACCCTATTCTATTAAAAAAAAACTAAACAATGTGGCTATTGTTTTATTGGTTTTTAACTACTTTTTCAAAAGTTTAATTATTTAACCTCTTTAAGTGAACTAAGCAATACCTACCTTCAACGTGTATATTAGAATGTTGACCAAATAGTTACATTAGCGCTTAAATTGTTTCTTCATATTTTAATCAGAAGGTGACCTACCTTTGAGACCACTCTGATAAAAAAGAATCATTAAAATCGGATTAGCAAAGACATCGTGTAACATAATAGGTCGCCGAAAAAGTTTCTTCGTATTTTGTTTGTATAAAATTAAAGACGCCCATTACACGCCTAGGCAAGCGTCAATCAGTTCGATTAATCATGACTGAGGTTTGAATGATGGAATAATTTGGACATTACACGCTCATGCTGACTGATCGTCAGTCAAACCCAAATTTTCGGAGTGAAAGGACGTACCTATAAACTAAGTTCATTTTCGATTCACCATTTAATTATAATTTTATATCTTGAAAAGAAAAGGAAAAAAAACGAATAGGAAAAATTGTAATATTTAATATCATTTTACCCATTTTAATTTAACGCGCGCAAATGTTAGACCTCTTGGAGTGCATAATCGATACGCGGTTTTATTTGAAACGCATTTATGGACGAAAAATAAGCTTAACTTGTACATTTATTCGTATAGGGTGGATGCCCCTATTACCAGCCTTTTAGTGCCAATTTCAATTTCCTTTTGTGTATCTAATGCCAGCATAGCATAGGGCTATGCCTTTTGAGTTTTTGGTAGGTACCTATTGTAGGTAAATTTTAGGGGCACTGAAATAAATTCATAACAACTTTTAATTTTAAATCATGCATGTCACAAGTATGGAATATGTATTAAGATAGACGACAACAATTATTTTATTTTAATGTTTTACTTCTTACCTTACTGTGGTTTAGCTTTAAGCAGTTACATTTTATCTTTTAACACTAAACAATTAATTAAAATAATATTATAATAAAAATTATGTATTATAGTACACCGATTTCTTATGATTTAATCATCCAAGTTTTCGAATCTTTATCATCATTTCAACCCTTCACAAGTCGACTACAGAACATCATCCTCCATAGACTGCCGCAAAGCATGGTCCTGAACCACTTTCCTTTTTATGACTTTTTCATTTATGTTCTTAAGTTATAATAAAATTAGTATTACTAACTAACTTAAGTTGTAGTTAATTACATTTATTGTTTATTTTTGTCTTTCCCAAAACATAATTAAATATTGTATGGTGTTCTTAACATATACCAAATGTCTGAAAAAGTACGTATCATTTGTTAAACTTTTAAATCAAACACCAATTTCAAAATATAGACGAATTGACCATAACTTACTTAACTATAAAATAAGTTATGTTTTTTTTTTATATAGGATAGGGTGACAAACGAGCACACAGTCCACCTGATGGTAAGTGGCTACTATGACCCATAGACATCTACATCTATCCTCAATATAGACTCAAGATGCAGATGCGTTGTCACCCGTGAGGACTAAGATGGAATGCCTCTTTGCCAGTAAAAAGGGTCTCCGGTTCTCTACACTCACCATACGAAACACAGCAGCGTTAAACTGCTATTCTACGTTGGTTTTCTGTGTGAGTTCAAATTAATGGTATTTATTCTAGTTTATGACAGCCCTGATTTATATTACATGGTTGAAATAAGGTACTTCTTATTGTTTACGTCAAACCAAATAACAGTCGGGCGACTGACATTATGCACTCCATAAATTTCGTATATCTAATTACAGCCCCATTAATTTCCACTAAAAGAAAATAAAAAACTTATAAATTTAAACAAAGATAGCTGCATTACTATGTCTATAGTCACATTCATACAAATCA
The DNA here is from genome assembly GCA_963668995.1 of Parnassius mnemosyne. NCBI lineage: Eukaryota > Metazoa > Arthropoda > Insecta > Lepidoptera > Papilionidae > Parnassius > Parnassius mnemosyne. The sequence continues at coordinate 19,710,589 of CAVLGL010000085.1, forward strand.
AAAAGCCTAAAGATGAGCTAATGTAAAATATGTTTATGTTTTGATTTTTAATTTAACACTGTTAGGTTTAAAACTGTGAGGTAATATTTGAAATATACTTTCCTCTAATTACGAAGAATTTTTAGCCGACCATATTTGTAGTTAAGACTACTAGAAATCTTATTTACGAAGTAAAAAGGCGGAAAGGCTGGAATTAGGGGCGTGGCTGGTATTAGGGGCATCCTACCTACCCGGGGTTTTTCGTGTCCCACAACTCGGGGAGAGACTGAAAATTTAAAATAAAATATTTTTCTGGCTGAAACACATTTGGTGGGAGTGGCGACGGGCTGCACGAGCGCTTATAAGCAGCCTCTTTAATATATACTGCGTCCGCCTCCATTGCTGTCTAAGCGTCGACTGACGCGTGATTGACGAAATGCCATTACACGTTCAATCAAAATTCGTGACTGATAGTTGATTGACGTAAAAATCAAAATATCCAGATATTTGTCAATCAATTTCATGCAAACGTGAATCACCGCATTACACGATAGGTTATTCGTCAATCACAACCGTGATTGTTGTAAAACTGACAGCAAAACCTACCGTGTAATGGGCGTCTAACTCTTTGGGTTTGATATCAAAACATATAGAACATTAAGAAAAAGAAAAATTAAAAATAAAACTTTACCGCCATTCTTCAATTGTTTTTCTGTCTGCCAAAATGAGCGAATCTAACGACAGTGAAAAGCGAAGAAATGCGATACATACATTCTGAAGTTTTGTTAGGTACAATAAAGGAAAAAATGATACTCAACCCGCGAAAAACGTCACGACGTTTATGGACCTAATGCAGTATCAAGAGTAGCACAAAGTTGGTTCAAGCATTTTCAGTCCGGGAATTTTGATATCAAAGATGCAGCTCTCTGGTCGCCCTCATACGGATAAAGCTGATGCCAATTTTGAAAAAGTGGAGCAAGATCAGAATATTAAAAGCTGCGACATAGCCGAGGAATTGAGGATTGACCACAAAACAGTTTCGACACATTTGAAAAAGTCTGGCTATACAAAAAAGCTCGATATTTGGGTACCACACGAACTCACTGAAAGAAACCTAACGAATCGTGCACTCATTTGCGATTCTCTCTTAAAACGTAATGAAACCGAAACATTTTTAAAAAGATTGATCACTGGTGATGAAAAGTGGATCACCTACGACAAGAACGTGCGAAAAAGATCATGATCTAGGGGCAGTCAAGCTCCACAGACTATCGAAACCCGGATTAACACGCAATAAGGTGACGCTGTGTGTATGGTGAGATTGGAACGGCATCGTTTGTTATGAGCTTTTACCGCCGGGTAAAACCATCGATTCGGATCTCTACTGCCAACAACTAAGGAGACTCAAGCAAGGAATTGAGAAATCATCATTCATCATTACAGCCCTTCACAAGTCCACTGCTGAACATAGGCCTCCCCCAAGGAATGCCACAAAGCACGGTCCTGAGCCACCTGCATACATCGACTTCCTGCATATCTTTCCAGGTCGTCACTCCATCTAGTGGGGGGATGCCCTACACTTCGACCGCCGGTACGAGGCCGCCACTCGAGAACCTTTTTTCCCCATTGGTTATCGGTTCTTCGAGCTATATGGCCGGCCCACTGCCACTTCAGCTTACTAATCCGTTGGGCTATGTCGGTCACTCTAGTTCTACTGCGTATCCTCGTAATCCTCATTTCTAAGTTTATCACGCAGAGAAACTCCGAGCATAGCCCTCTCCATAGCTCGCTGAGCGACCTTGAGATTCCTCATACGGCCAGCAGTGAAGGAAGAAATTGAGAAAAAACGGCCGGAATTGATCAACAGAAAAGGAGTGACCTTTCATCATGATAACGCCAGACCACACACATGTTTAGCCACTCAGCAAAAATTGAGAGAGCTTGGTTGGGAAGTGTTAATACATCCACCATATAGTCCCGACCTTGCACCCTCAGATTTTCACCTGTTTCGGTCTCTTCAGAACTCTTTGGGTAGTGTTAGGCTAACATCAAGAGAGGACTGTCAAAACTACTTGTCGAATTTTTTTGGTCAAATATCCTAAGATTTCTACAGCAACGGGATTATGTCACTACCTACAAGATGGCAACAAGTTATCGAACAAAATGGCACATTTATATTATAATTAAATGTAATTAAAATTTGAAAAAAAAAATGTCTTGAGTTTGTATATAAAATACGAAGAAACTTTTTTCTCGAACAGGGTTATTTTGCAATAACTGGCCAGGGAGGTTCAGAATAGATAACATAAGCAAATGGTGAAAAAAACTAACAAGAAAAAACTGAAACATTTTATACTTTTTATCCTTTATATTCAAAATGTGTGGAAATGCATTATTTTAATTGCTTGTCATTCATAAATACGCACGCACACATTCGTAAGGGAGTGTTGAGTTCGGAAGCAGTTGGTGTATTTCGGCGCTCGCGCTCTGTTACAGATTAGGTATCTAATAGTTGTTTTGACTCGGTAATTATCAAACGCGTCTCCCCCGCCCTCTCCCTTCCATTACACCGCTGGGTATGTTCACCTGGCCGGCCGACAGTCAGTGTTGACTTGACCATGACCTCATTACTTAACGAGTGTCCTATTTTTAAATTTTTATAGGTAGTATTACTTGTCAAAGCCAGTACTACGTGTGAAAACTATTGATTTTTTCTGGATATCACCCATTTCATTACCAAGGAAAGGAAGGAAGTAAATAGTAGGCATTGACTCGTACACACACGAGCGCGCGTCTTTGTTGCCCATAAATCACATTCAATTTCGGATATTTTCAAAAAAAATGTAGAAACTTTATTTACGCATATTTTACAAAACTGCAAAAGTGTATGTCACTATTTATATTTTGAACTTAATTATTAAATTTAGCTGGTCTTTGAAAAATAACCCTGTATATTGTACAATGTACATACATAAAGAATTACATCTGGATAGAAAACCTCCATCTTGAAGTCAACAACAAAGACTGTAATTAATAATCTATGAACTACAATTAAAGCTGTCATCGTAGACTAAACTGTATATATATAATCTAGGTACTATGTAATTACATCAAAAAGAAGAAATACTTACTCGTTAAATGTTTGGGCTACAGTAAATCCCGTAGAACTATCGCCGTTCAAGTCATTAGTGGGTGGACAACCAAGTTCGAGCGATGCTGAGACCAGGTCGTGAGCAAACTCAGGTGCATGGCGGAACTAGAAGTAAGTAGGTAATGACTAGATTTAGTTAGATATTTTATAGTATAATATGTAACAAAAATTCTCTAAATAGTAAGTTGTACTTATAATTGCACAACACTGTAAATTCGATTTCTTCGAATTTCGATTTCTTTTTCGATTCGAAATCTAGCATTTATCTTGCCTTTATTTATATAAATAAATCCTAGATTTCAAAAACCACTTTGGAATAGCTATTTACCGTGCCAACACGTGCCTTGTGAATTCTGATTAATTGTTTTGGTACGACTTTCCATTGACGTCCGTCGAGTTGGGGTGGGGGGTGGGGGGGTTTACAGAAAGATTACATTATTATAAGCACACACGCAAAGTTTCAACATGCGGAAATGCGTACTTTTTGCCTGTGTGCTTATAATAATGTAACCTTTCTGTAAAAAAAAATATCAACCTCCTCAAAAGGAAAGGATTTCGCCCATCCGATTTCGTTCGTTGGTATCAATCGACAATGACAAATGTCGTAAACTGCTCATGTTCTCCGACATATGGCAGTATATCATCACAAAAAAATTCTGCACTTGCTTAGCCTTTTCAAGTCCACTGATGACCATATAAATTTTTTTCAAAAATTTACAGCTGTTATCCAATATGTGATCTGTGAATGATTTCCCCATACTCCACACGCTAGGCAGTCAAATTTGTGAGATGTGAGCGATGTGCTGACATTCTCTGCTAATGCTGTTGTACAAGTGAATAGATGTTGTTTTAGATGACAGTTGCCACAGCCGAGTCGTCACTGTGTGCAGGTGAGATTGAAATTTGGGAAAAAATTGGCATATTATTATTTTTATATACGTGGTAGGCCACACTGCAGCTATAATAATAATTTATTTATTTATTTATTTATTCAAAGTGGAACAGCTAACAGCTACATTATATATATTAAACACAGGTTTAAATAATGTATCACGAATGGGTCAGCTCGATCGGGGAAGGACAACGCTCTCACAGAATACCAGTGTAAAATAGTAGCTTAATGCTGCTGCGTTTTTTATGGTGAGTGTAGAGAGCTTAGTCTTCAGACGTGACAACACATCTCCATTTTGGTTCTTGGTCGAGGAAATAATATCATAGAATATAATATAATAATTGGTTGTTGTGGCCCATATTCATCTTCATCTATCCTCGATTACGAATAAAAATGCAGATGCGTTGTCACTCAGATGTCACTAAGATGGAATGCCTCATTTCCAGTAAAAAGGGTCTCCGGTTCTCTACACTCAATACGAAACATTTTTATTTTTCTTTTATATTAGCTCGTTTTTGACATTGTTGTTACATGCCTTATTCTAGACTTTTCGGGTTTCCTATAATATAAGAATGACAAATGTACTAGCAGTCTACCTTATGGTAAGTGGCTGCTGTAGCCGGCACTTGCAGCCTACTTCGAATAAAAAAGGCTGCAGAAGCCTTGTTACCTCTGCCGACCAATATAAAATATCACACAGCCAGTTTGTGTCATGTCATGTATTTGGTTGTACTATGAACCTTTTTACCTTGAAACCAGAACATGGCAGTTGGTGCACTGCGCAATAGTGACAGAAATAGGTTATTACTAGTTGTGCCCCGCGACTTCGCCCGCGTGGAATTTTTTAGCGCGGAAGCCTAAAATAAAAGTAGTCTATGTTACTCCTTATAACATCAGCTATCGCCATTGAAAGCCCCATCCAAATCGGTTCACATGTTTTTGCGTGATGGGTGTTCACGCCAAAATAGCTCGCAGATGACAGATTTTTTCAGATTTACACAACATTTATCGTTATATTTTGGCGAATTTACACAATACATTTTTTACGTGGTAGAGCCATGCTGCAGTTATATTAGTAGTATAGTTGTAGCACGAATGGGTCGGCTCGACCTGGTAAGGACCACGCTCTCACAGAATATCAGAGTAAAATAGCAGCTTAACTCTGCTGTGTTTCGTGTGGGGAGTGTAGAGAATCGGAGACCCTTTTTACTAGAAAAGAAGCATTCGATCTTAATCCTCACGGGTGACAACGTATCTGCATTTGGATTCGCAAACGAGGATAGATTTAAATGTCTATGGGCCACAGCTACCACTTACCATCAGGTGGACTGTGTGCTCGTTTGTCACCCTATCCTATAAAAAAAACTAAACATTTAGGATATTCACAAACATACTTACTCTCTGAACAGGCATCGGCCCCCCTACGTTGTGATATTCATGTGACACTACGGCACCGATCTCCTTGTTATTCTCACTTTTCAAAAAGTACGGGAACACTTCGTGCCAGGACCAGCCGGTCGCGCCGTTGACTGCCCAACCGTCGTAGTCTGCTGCATGTCCTCGCATGTACATCATGCCGTTGATTGTTGAACAGCCACCTTAGAGAAATGACAAAATATCTTAAGATTCTTATTCTTGATTTGGATACATTTATTTAACTTTATTCATATAAGTCACCGTATGTAAATGTATTATTTTTACCAATTATGTTATTTTTAAGTCTCATTTTTTTATAGGATAAGGGTGACAAACGAGCACACAGTCCACTTGATGGTAAGTGGTTGCTGTGGCCCATAGACATTTAAATCTATCCTCGTTTGCGAATCCAAATGCAGATGCGTTGTCACCCGTGAGGATTAAGATCGAATGTTTCTTTTCTAGTAAAAAGGGTCTCCGATTCTCTTCTCTAAATACAAGTGCGTTGTCAGCCGTGAGGACTAGGACGTGAGCACGTGAGACTAAGATAGAATGCCTCTTTTCAAGTAAAAAAGGTCTCCGTTTCTCTACACTCACCATACGAAACACAGCAGCATTAAGCTCCTATTTTACGCTGGTATTCTGTGAGAGCGTGATCCTTCCCCGGTCGAATCGACCCATTCGTGCTACAACTATACTATTAATATAGCTGCAGCACGTCTCTACCATGTAAAAGACAAATAATATAAGTGAATTTTGTTCTTTTTTGATATTTTTTTTATAGGATAAGGGTAACATACGAGCACACAGTCCACCTGATGGTAAGTGGTTGCTGCGGCCCATAGACATCTACTTCAATCCTCTATTACAAATCAAAATGTAGATGCGTTGTCACCCGTGAGCACTAAGATGCAATGCCTCATTTCCAGTAAAAAGGGCCTCCGGCCACCTGCACTCACCAAGCGAAACGCAGAGGCAAACCTCTACTTCACGCTGGTTTTCTGTAAGGTCGTGGTACCACCCCGGTTTGAGCCGGCCCATCCGTGCGACAGCAAAAGCTGCCGCATGGCTCTACCACTGTATAATAAACTCTTTAAACCTAAACATAAACCTAAGATTATGTCACTGTGTCAACATATTATATGTATCTGTGCTCGATTTGTGACTATGGTGACAACTGCAGAAGAATCGGAAGTTATCAATTGCCTAGGAAATTTTATAGCGACACAATATATTTTCTTGATCATTAATGGCCTACATCGGTACTACCGTGTAGTGGCGGTGTAAGAATATCCACTACCCCATATCATCCCGTGGGAGTCGTAAGGGGCGACAGAGGGAAACAAACCAGAAAATGGGCAGCAGCGTCTTCCTAATAACGATTAAAAATAAAAAACTGCCAAGCGTGACAACTATGGCAAATATCCCCCATATGAGGCAATCTATTGGGGAGGTCTATGTTCAGCAGTGGATTTTATTAGGCTATATGGGTCTAGTAAAACCAAAGTTTGACTAAAATCCCACCTGATGTTATGTGTTAATTAGCTCAGTGAACAGAATAGCCCAGAAAATGCCATACTCTTGTCTTGGAATAGTTCCAAATTGTAGTGGCCAGAAAAACTAACGCAAGTAAATTTCAATCCTTCATCGCGAGTGCTTAAAACGTTAAGCGAAATGTTTTAGAAATAGGGATGGAGTAGTTATAGTTATAGCTCATTAGCACACACTCTGCATGGAATATGTAGGACATTTCGTTGTTCTAACAACCCTGATTGTTAAAGAATATGAACTTAATGCATGCGCTGAACCACGGACAGTAAAAGTGATAATATCAAATAACTCTAACTTAATGTTCTATCTCTTGTAGGAGCTGAACATTAAATGTATTATTTCTGAATCAAGTTGGCAAAATGTTTCCCGCCAACTCTCTCTCAATTTTAGTAAGCAGAGTTTTTCAAAGAGTAGCCAAATTTTAAACTTAAGGTATACAAATAATGATATACCGTTACTTTATTACGTAAACTTTAATTGAAATTATCTCAAATTGAATGTAATTTATGGGCCACAACGTTTTTACCTACCGATCGACCCTTACGAAGCTGCGTGCATAGTAAAATCAGTTAAAATAAATGCATTACCACGCATTTTGCATTTAAAAGATAAAAAGGACAGAATATTTGAGATTTTTCTTAATTAATTTTTCTTAACCTTTTGTTTATATTACTTAATCTGAACCTCTGCAAATTTGGCCGGTTATTGCAAAGAAACCCTGTATAATGAACAAAATTTTACTCGAACGAAGCCGTCGCTAGTAATTAATAAAAACTAACAACTCTAAAAACATAGTTTCTACGAACCAAGAAGTTTTGCTCTAGGCCAGTAGCATTTTCCTCCGTAAGCAAGACACGCTTTTTCTTGAGGCTCAGTAAAGTAAAGCCAATCGGTGTCGTTGCGCTCCCAGTATGCTGTCACCCACGCCGGCACTGCTGACGGCGTTGGTTCATCGCCACCAGCTTCTAGGAGTAGGACCTGTTTAGCAAAGGAAGGTAGATGTATATAACTAGCACGAATGGGTCGGCTCGACCGGGGAAGGACCACGCTCTCACAGAATACCAGTGTCAAATAGCAGCTTAACACTGCTGTGTTTCATATGGTGAGTGTAAAGAACCAGAGACCCTTTTTACTAGAAACGAGGCATTCCATCTTAGTCCTCACGGGTGACAACGCATGTGCATTTTGATTCGCAAACGAGGATAGATGTAGATGTCTATGGGCCACAGCAACCACTTACCATCAGGTGGACTGTGTGCTCGTTTGTCACCCTATCCTATAAAAAAAAAAGATATTTAGTGTCACAAGTAGTAGTACTAACGTAGAGGCACTCCTTAAAGTAGCAACCGCATAACCTATGCGTAAGAAAATCTACCCATCTCTTAGGCGTTCTTTTACGGGCAAAGGATTATTTTGCTTTTCTTAAAGCTGTTTTTGCCAAAATTGATTTATTTATGGTTGTGACTAAGGTATGCACACCAAAACAATCGTAAAATTAAAATCTGATTTAATATACAAAAAAGCTTTGATTTACGATGATTACTGTAACAAAAAATCTAGCAAGAAAAAGTACAATAGCAAAACAATTAGCGGAACTCTAGTATGCGGTTGATCAAGTCTTAATGCATTATAAGGTTACGGTTCACCTTCATCAAAATACCATTTATAATTCTCTTCGTAGAGGAAAATAAAATAATTAGTCATGCAAATTATTATTACACAAAATATAATTAATAAATATAATAAATAAGCAACGATTACTATGACTAAAATATGTTATAACCATCGTCAAACTGCAGTAACATACTGTCTAGATATAACAAGAAAGCTGGAAACCCTTTAAAGAACGGATTGATATTTTGCTAAATAATTGAAAGAGTAACCTCCGTGGGAGAGGTGTCGAAAGCGAAAGGAAGTATTTGAAAGAGTGTATCGGTGAAATGAGTAGAGACAGTGGATGGAGGACTGGGACGCAGCATCTCCTACCATGGGCAACTACTGCGACAAAACTAGAGGTTAGTTTTGTAATTATACACATACATTTAAACTGATATAAAAACTTCTAAAAAAAGAATTAAAAATAAGACATCAGATAATTTGTTCTGAGGTCATCAGAGACGTTTTGGTAGTTCTACCTCTTAAGTGAGCCATGTCCAGGTTCCTAATAAGTAATTTGTATAAAACTTATGAAGATTTTGCTACGAAATCATCCACGAAGGAACAAACGACCAATTAATCACGAAGGAACACGACTGTGATTTTTGTTTTATGTTACACAAAAAGTAGCTGTACAAAATATTATTAAAGTCATTTCAAAAATTATATGAATTATGAGAATACATTATAATCATATAAAGCACTAGTTTTTGCCCGCGACTACGTCCGCGTAGATATTATACTTTAAACCATAGGTGATCCAACAATAATCGCACTTGATTTACTAAAAAAAAACAAGCTGTCAGGTGGAAATTTTTTACGTACGTAAAACAAAAATATTGAATTTTCAGTCAAATAATATGTATCAAGTAAACAGTGTTATAGATCTATGGGTGGCACTTTATATTCATTGTTAAGACACCGTATTTTGCTTTTATGCTGTAGCAATACTAGTGATTTCAAAACTTGTGAAGCTGTTAACATAATTTTAAATTTATATATATTGAATTAATTTGCAACTCGAGCGTTGAAATTAGACATTAAACACAATTTAATACTATATGGAGCCTAAAACCGCCTAAATAAACGCTACAAAACTGAACCTAGTTTTGTGTGGGCAGTGCCTGATTTAGAGTTCCGACAGCCCCAGGCAAACTATGAATATGCACCCCTCTGGGCTGTTTTGTCTATGCCTACCCAGCCCACGCATATATATTTACTAGATTTTATATTTTACTAGCTTTCCATTTCGCGGTTTCGCCCACGTTAAATCATTTTTTTATGATAGTAAGTGTCGACTATCGCCCATGAAAAACTGCAACACCAAGGAAATTGCAGGTGCATTGCTGGCCTTTTTAAAAGTAGTAAGCTTGAAGGTATCTAAGTCATATCTGTCAGTAAATCGCCGGTGGTAAATGATTCCATAAAGAAGTCTTGCGAGGAAGAAAAATCCTAGTAAATCACACAATGTACCCCATGTATACACATGGTGTACCGCCAAGCATCCAGACGGTGTAGATGGTACTGTGAGTGTGTTGGTTGAATTTGGCGGCTGAAATTAATCCGAAAAATTCCTTTAAGTACTTCCAGTGGAAAATGCGATAGAAAAAGCAATGGGATGTAACATCTCTTCGCAGCGCCAGCGAATCGAGCCGATCAGAAAGAATTCGCGAAGTGTGGCTCAATCGTTGACGATTCGAGCCACACTTCGCTGGATGGGATCAAGTGAAATGAGCTGGCACTAGGGTGCCCCGATTTAAAGATGAGAACAATATACTCCATTTGAAGGCGAACTTGAGCCTTGTAAAGTTGCAAACGGTGTGCCAGCATGAAATACTGTCTCACTCTACTGAGCACGCCAAGATTTTTAGAGGCCAATTTAGCCTTCCCTTCCAAGTGCCGCGGAACTGTGCGTCATTCGATATATCGATGCCGAGGATAGCGATGTTGGCTGAGGAGCATGGGGAGTGCCCTAAAGTTGAGGAGATACGACAAAGAGGTCTTTTTATAGTATAGGGTGACAAACGAGCACACGGTCCACCTGATGGTGCGTGGTTGCTGTGACCCATAGACATCTTCATCTATCCTCAATAAAGAATCAAAATGTAGATGCGTTGTCATCCGTGGGGACTGGGGACTAAGATGGAATGCCTTTTTTCAATTCAGTCTTATTTTTACAATATATTTATTTGTTTTGTACCAAAAGTAAATAAAGAGCTACAAGTAAAATACTTGCGGCTTACTGTATTATTAATTGAGCATATTGTACCAAATTTTATTCTGTACATTAGTGTGCTTGCAAAGACAAGCTCAGCGCCCCCTCGAACCTTGCGCCCTAGGCTCTAGCCTAGATAGCCTGCGGGTAAATTAAGCCCTGGCAGTGAGCACAAGGATTTAGAAAACCGTAGTTATGCGATTTAAATTTAATTTTACTGTAAATTTTTACGGTTTCTTAATTTAATTTTTAATTTTATGAATAAGATTTATGAAAATATTTTATGCACTTTAATTGTACGAGTACAATAGTTCTCTAGCATAATATGCATAATATAATTACGAGTATAGTACGTGAGGGTAATATGGTCATCTGGTTAATGTGGTCACTTTCTTATAACTCAAAAACTACAGCTTTGTTTGCATGGATAGCTCTGTAACACGATATCTTTTCATCAGTCAATCAAATAATAAAGGGTCAAAAGGACGCTGCTTTATCGACGCCATTTTTACAGTCGACATTATAGGAAATATTTTAGTCGATTTTAGTATTGTGTAGTGTAATAAATTTTTTTAAAGTTAATTTTTTGAGGTGTTCCTAATTATTACCAAATCTTGTTTGCTATTTTTTCTCTTAATATATTAGTATACGACTTTGTGTCTTTGTCTCTGTCCTCCTCCTAGTTTTGTTTTTATAGGGCGGCAAAGCTTAAGGTGACCATATCACCCTCACGTAACTTATATATTATTATGAACATCAACTCACCACAATTCTGTATGATATATGTGGGCCTTTATAGTAGTGTAAGTTATTATTTAATAAATAGTTTATGCTCGTATACAGTGCTGTAAACGACCATTCATAAATAAATCTGTATTAACATGGAGACGTGACGTGGTAGTCGATTCATCTCCTACTTAACCCGTACAATAAGGCACCAGGTGGTAGGACTGATTTTCTGTCTGGGCAGGTACCACCTTCTTACATATTTCTGCCGCCAAATTGCAGTGATTGCTCGTCTGTGTTCCGATCTGAAGGCTATAGAGAGCAAGTATAAATATAAGCTGTGACGCATTCCATCTCAATCCTCAGAGGTGACAATGCATCTGTAGCCTTGCTTGTTTGAATTTGGCTATAGGTGTCCATGGACTGCATCCGCTTATCACCAGGTGGACTGTTAGTTCGTTTGTTACTTCAGTTTTGTAAAAAAAAATAACGCATCGTACTTATTCATTCTAAATATGATAGAGCCAAGCTGTAGATATATTAATTGTATAGTTGTAGCACGAATGGGTCGGCTCGACCGGGGAAGGAACACGCTCTCACAGAATACCAGCGTAAAATAATAGCTTAATGCTGTTCTGTTTCGTACGGTGATTGTAAAGTCCTCACGGCTGACAACGCATCTGCATTTTGATTTGGAAACGAGGATAGCTGTATATGTCTATGGGCCACAGCAGCCACTTACCATCAGATGTACTGTGTGCTCGCTTGTCACATTATCCTATAAAAAAAAACTTAACAGATAATACTGAATACTGCAACATACCTTCCATTGCGGATTTTCTGATAGCCGTCCGGCGACAACTGCCCCTGCAGTACCGCCACCAACCACGACAAAGTCGTAAGAGTCGTGTAGGTCGTCTTTACTATTCAGTCGATTGCAGGGGTCGGCCAAGTCGCAGCGGCCGTTTATGAAGGCTTCCAATATCGTCATGAATAGCAGCACAGCCTGCCCCGAGCAAGTTTCCGCCATTGACGGGCCTATCTCCTGTATCGGGCACTGACATGTCTGAAATACAAGGGAATTCCTTTAAATAATTTTTACTAATTATAACTTTATATATAAAAATTACGTGTCACATTCATTTTCCACGATGAACTCCTAATCTACTAAACTGATTGCAAAGAAATTTTGAACACTGTGTGCAGTTTGGTCCAACTTGAGAGATAGTATAGCTTTTATAACTGACCCTCAATATTTTTTATTACGAATTTAAGAATTTTTATAAGACACAGGGTCGTCGGAGAGGGCAGAACAACGTCTGCCTGGCCAGCTAGTATATATATATATATATAATAACACCATTTTAAATCTTACTAAGTACTCATGGGGGCTTTAAAGTTTGGACTTAAACAATTTATACACATATTGTTAAGTCCTGTATAATTTATTAAAAAAATCTAAGTATTCCATCTAATATCCATATGACAAAAACTCAAGATGCCATAGCAGGGAGCTATTGACGAATTGACGTTAATGCTTGTCGTCGCATGTCTAACGAAAGGTGTAAGTGCAAACATATCGGATTCATTTAAATAAATATCGCATGTTAAATCTGTTATAAAAATGTTAATGATTTTGGAGAATTAAAAAAAATAAACTCTTGACCGTTGTTTATATTCTCCAAAATCATTGACATAAAATACATTAAATACTTTTTTCTTAAATCCAGAAGTATTACTAAGGCGAATAATACTATTTTTATTACTTTGAGCGTTGTACCCTATTTAGATAGGTACCTACTCCAATCACTGAAGCAATATATTTAGTAAAACAAAGCTGAAAATTCTGATGCTTTGGTATGTTAGATGATAATCTTAAGTCGGATTCTTCGGGAAGTACATGTTCACGCGCATATGCTATGACACTATTGCCTATAATGCTAGAATATTTAATTTAAATTGTTCCAATGGCAATCGCTTTTTGCATAATGCTTAATGAACATATGAGAAGGTCTATATTAATTATGAAACTTGCTGAGCTATTTGAAAAATCGAGAATATGTTCACGCAAATAACGGATAATTCTGGCTTTAGATACATATTGAAGTAGATATAGCTATTGACGGCTTAAGGAACGGGGAAGGCGAACCGATAGGGCGCTACCAGTCCGTGCGGTGCATTACCCCACAAATAAATCGTTTAAAAAATAATAACTCTACTTCAAAATAGGCAAAATAAATAAGAGGTTGGAGTTCGATCCAGTGTTTCTAAAACATGGCGTTATACAATTTACATTATTTTAGCTACTTCTGAAAAACTATGAATGACACGTTATCATCATCATTGCAGTCTATAAAAAGTCCACTGCTGAACGTGGGTCTCTCCCATAGATTGCGTTTTATGGAGGCTATTTGCCATAGTTGCAACGCTTAGCATGAGATGGCAACCGCAGTTTTAAGTTTTCTAGATGCTATTACGAAGACGTTATATGTTATAGAGCCATGTATACGTGGTAGAGCCATGATGCAGATATATTAGTAGCATAGTTGTAGCACGAATGGGTCGGCTCGACCGGGGAAGGACCAAGTTCTCACAGAATACCAGCGTAAAATAGCACCTTAACGCTGTGTTGCTGTATTTCGTATGGTGAGTGTAGAGAACCGGTGACCCTTTTTACTGGAAAAGAGGCATTCCATTTTAGTCCTCACGGGTGACAACGCATCTGCATTTTGATTCTTTATTGAGGATTGATTCTTTATTGAGATAGATAGGGTCACAGCAATCACTTACCATCAGGTGGACTGTGTGCTCGTTTGTCACCCTATTCTATAAAAAAAGACACTGCTGGCCATCTCCTAGTTTGTTTCCCTCTGTCACCTCTTACGAGACCCACATACGATTCCGATGTTTATACATTTGTGTAGCTTTAGACCTTATTTATTAAATACTAACAAAAATTGACATAAAACAAAAGTTGTAAAATGATTTTTATTTATTTTATTCATTATTGTCTCGTTCAACGTGGACGTGGACGTGGCTTGAACGAGAAAACGTCTATTCAACAAGTATGGGAATGATTACTACTTTGAAATTATAATTTTATTTCACAATGAATTTATTTGTGAAATATCACCACCAAGGGGTTTTCATTTTGCAGTGATCTATTTTCAAACTTGCTTTTTCTATATATATATATATATATATATATATATTACTACTTTGATTTTTATTACGATTTTTTGTTATTATGTGGGTGACAAACGAGCGGATTTTGTATTGCCCCAAATAATTTATTCCCCACTGCTAAGTTTTGTTATGCCCCTGGAAAAATATAAAATTTTAATAGTTTTTTCTATTGCCAGGAATAAATGTGCCCCATTGCCCCGAGACATTATTTGTGTATGTAAAAAAGTATTATATATTTACCCAAAAAAATTAAAATTTAATTTTAACTAACCAAAGTATTATAGATACAGAAGTTACATTTTTAAGTACTTGTTGCTGATTGTAATAGATCAACGATACACGTGCATGTGTCGATGAGTTATAATAAAAAGATGCAAAAAATATATAGTTTAGTTAACAATAAAATACTGACTAATGGAATACCAATAAGAATTCATTTGCTAATGAGTTAAGTATAGTAGTATAGGAATAAAGGCTGCTGACATCAATCGATCAACGATGCACGTGCATCCGTCGCGAGTTGTAATAAAAAGATGCGATAAATAGTTAAGTTAACAATAAGATACCAACGAACGAAATACCAATAAAAAGTCGTTTGCTAATGAGTTAAGTATTCTTACATATACCTGATGGTATGAGGATGTTGTGGCCCATATACATCTACGTCTGTCCTCGATTAAAAATCAAATTGTAGATGCATTGTCATGCCCAGAGGACTAAGATGCCTTATTTCCGTAAGTAAAAAGGGTACTACTACACACACCACACAAAACACAGTAATGCTGCTGTGTGACGCTGGTATTCTGTATGAGAGTTCTTTCCCGGACGAGTCGACTTATTAGTGCTATAACTAAGGTTATTTTGTAATAACCGGCCAAATTTACAGAGAAGATTCAAAATAAGTAATATTGGCAAATGGTGAAAAAAAAATTAATAAAAAAGAACTCAAAAATTCAGTCCTTTTATCTTTTAAATTCAAAATGCGTGGTAATGCATTATTACAACTTTTTTCTTTAATTTTACTGCGCTCGTACACATTCGTAAGGGTCGATCGGTAGGCAAAAACATTGTCAAATAAAAGCATTAGCCTTATTTACTCGTATTTTCAAAAACGCAAATAACGGTATATCATTATTTATAAATATATTTGAACTTAAGTTTAAAATTTGACTACTCTTTGCAAAATAACCCTGCTAAATTACTTAATGAATAATAAAGGTCAATAATTATGACAAATGGTGCTGCTATATAAAAAAGAGCAGTTGGATTTAGATGCTATGTACTCGTACTGTGAAACTTCCCTCATACTTATAATTATAATGATGAATCATACGCACTTAGCGTTCATAAAACGCCCTTCACAAGTCCACTGCTGAACATAGGCTTCCCCCAGGGAATGCCACAAAGCACGGTCCTGAGCCACCTGCATCCATCGACTTCCTGCATATCTTACCAGCTCATCACTCTATCTAGTAGGGGGACGCCCTACACTTCGTTCGCCAGTACGAGGCCGCCACTCGAGAACCTTTTTTACCCATCGATTGTCGGTTCTTCGAGCTATATGGCCGGCCCATTGCCACTTCAGCTTACTAATCCCTTGGGCTATGTCGGTCACTCTGGTTCTACTGCGGATATACTCATTTCTAAGTTTATCACGCAGAGAAACTCCGAGCATAGCCCTCTCCGTAGCTCGCTGAGCAACCTTGAGCTTCCTCATACGGCCAGCAGTGAAGGACCACGTCTCAGTTCCATAGGTCATCACTGGCAACATGCACTGGTTGTACAGTCTTGTTTTCAAGTTTTGAGGTATACCTGACGAGAAAATGTGCCGTAATTTCCCAAACGCTGCCCAACCGAGTTGAATCCGTCGATTGACCTCTCGGTCGAAGTTGGACTTACCTAGTCGGACTATTTGTCCCAGGTAAACATACTTCGAGCTTAGTGCTCCCAACAACTACCGGCATAGGTGTGACATGGACATTAAACATGATCTTTGTTTTGTCCATGTTCATCTTAACACCTATCCGTTGGGAAATACTATTGAGGTCATTGAGCATAGTGCTTAGGTCCTCCAGCGATCCTGCCATAAGGACTATATCGTCGGCAAATCGAAGGTGAGTGATGTACTCGACATTGATGTTAATACCGTATCCTTTCCAATCCAGAAGCTTGAAAACGTCTTCCAATGCAGCGGTGAAGAGTTTCGGGGATATAACATCACCCTGTCTTACATCTCTCTGCAATTGGATAGGTTTCGTACTCTGGATCTGCTCGTATAGGTATCGTAGCCCTACTGTACAAGCACTTCAGCACTTCTATATACCGACAGTCAACTTGGCATCGCTGAAGAGACTGCAGCACCGCCCAAATTTTGCCGGAATCAAAGGCTTTCTCATAGTCCACATACGCCAGATATAGTGGCAAATTGTACTCCTCGGACTTCTGTACAATTTGCCGAAGGGTATGTATGTGGTCTATGGTGCTAAAGGCCTTTCGGCAACCGGCTTGTTCGGGAGGCTGGAAGTCGTCAAGTCTGCGCGCGAGACGATTCGTTATGACTCTCGAAAACAGCACGTAGACGAAGCTCAGAAGGGAAATCGGTCTGTAGTTCTTCAAGAGCAATTTTTTTTAGAATCTATTTAGAATCTATTAGAATTTTGCAATCTATTTATTCTACCACCAGGTCGGCACCAGTTCACGTTCATTGATGACTACCGCTATATAAGGTACTATAAGGGTATCCCATATCCTTTTAAAGTCCACTGCTGAACATAGGCCTTCCCATAGATTGTCTCATAGGGATATTAGCCTTAGTTGCCACGCTTGGCAAGCGGGTTGGCAGCCTCAGATTTTTATTTTTAGTGGTTATTAAGAATACGCTGCTGCCTACCACCTGATTTGTTTCCCTCTGTCGCCTCTCACAACATCCACGGGATGGTATGGCGTAGTGGATATTCTTACGGCGCGACGCCACTACAGGGTACTCGTTGATGTCTAATGATAGCGCGATTCTTTAGTGCTTGCGCAAAGCTCTGAGCGATCGAGCGATTTCATACATTGCTATTTGTAACACACCCCCTGAACTACATTTGTAGCAGACCATGTAAACGAATTTAGTAGGTGCTATGTATGACAATATATTTTATATGATTTTTCACATACTGCTCATAAAATGTTCAATTTAATGTTTTCAATTTTCATTTTAATTGTTTCTGGTCTGATTTGCATCAATTTAATTAAAACCAAACCCATTCCATTGCCTTCAAGATACTGTAAGCTCATTCTGCGTAGATCAGACCACAAATTAATATTCATAAACTGAAGGTAGCCGGGCTAACTATGGTATCGGGACGTCAAACACCTCAGTCTCTCCCGTGACCATGGGTGTTCTAAAGCAGCCGAAACGTCGGGAATTATAAAGTTAAATTTAACGCTATAAATGAAATGAAATGAAATGAAGATTTATTTGCTTTGAAAAAGGGGTACATTTAGGTGGTTATTATATAGTGTAGATCAGCTTTTTCAGCCATCTATAATAGCATCCAAATACATTTTTTATAGTTAAATTTATCATACTTATTACTTACTCTTATATAGTATCTGTAAAATTAATTTCATTTAATGTGTAGTGTTCGCGTAAATATAAGAAATCATTATGTAAGGACCTGCTATTCGCGATCAGCGTAAGATGTAATTTGTAGTTTTTTTTTATCTAAATACTTCTTGTGGAATTTAAATGATAATGTAATATTTTTTTTGACATCACATAATTACACTGCTGCGGTATCAACAAAAACTATAGTAAAAAAAAAAACTATATAGTCGGGCCATTGCCGGTTTAGTGAACCGTTGGGTTATTTATTTGGATTACACTTATTCCATTGCTACCGTTCGAGCACTTTTGTTACGTATTCCATCACGTCGACAAATTAGCTGAATTATTATTATATTATGTTTTTTTTTATAAAGAATAGGGTTACAAACGAGCACAGTCCACCTGATGGTAAGTGGATGCTGTGATCCATAGACTTCAACAGCCATCCTCGATAAAGTATCAAAATGCAGATGTCTTGTCACCCCTAAAGACTAAGATGGAATGCCTCGTTTCCAGTAAAAAGGGTCTCCTTTCTCTACACTCACCATACGAAACACAGCAATATTAAGCTGCTATTTTTCACTGGTATTCTGTAAGAGCGTGCTCCTTCCCCGGTCGAGCTGACCCATTTGTGCCTTAACTATACTACTAACATAGCTGCAGCATGGCTCTTCCTAAAAAAGTATATTTGATCTAAAATTAAAAATTTGGCTGCTTTTTGAAAAATAACTCTATATATATGATTAATATCTTCGTATGAAATGAGCACAGAGTGCCTTCACTTTTCGGTAAATAGACCAACATACTACCGCTTTTATATTCTACTTATTACTTTCATTTTCAGGATTAAATGTTTTTATGACGTTATGTCTTATATCTTACCAAGCATGGTATGGTTGTGGAATGAATGGGTCGGCTCGATAGGGGAAGGACCACGCTCTCACAGAATACCCGCGTAAAATAGCAAGTTTAATACTGCTGTGTTTCGTATGGTGAGTGTAGAGAACAGGAGACCTATTTTACTGGAAAAGAGGCATTCCATCTTAGTCCTCACGGCTGACAACGCATCTGTATTTTAATTCGGCAACGAAGATAGATGTAGCCACAGCAACCACTTACCTACCATCAGGTGGACTGTGTGCTTGTTTGTAACCCGTATTCTATTAAAAAAGTAAACAGTATATTTTATATAAGTAGTTCTTGATCCCCGGATACGGAGACATAAATGACGCGTTGATAGATTCTACAATTAATGAAAAAATTACTGATGTTAATAAACAAAAAAGGAAATAGAAAAAAAAGAAGTACACCTACTTTAAGTGTATGCAAACACATGTTAAAATAATAAACGTGTGCTATGATGAAGTGATAGAAGGGATTTTCAGCCGTCCTCCACCAAGTTCGGACGGTCAACAATATGCGAGCGAGTAATTTCTATTTTCTATATTCTATTCTCCATGTGAGATATGCCGTAAATAGTAGTATACAAAGAGTCCCTACATTTTAGTTAAATATTTACGATGTTTATTTTCATTTTTTATTTGGTAGGCGGATTGGCGATTACAGTACCAGACGTAGCGCAAATTGACCTCCCCTTCGCTGGTCTGAGTATTTACGCCTGGCGTAAACTAGATAGTAGTTATAGCATCGTCTGTTAGGGCCAAGATATCTTTCTTTCCCATGTCGTCTTTTAGCACACCCACGAGCCCAAATAGAGTGATGGATTCCTTTACGTCACGCTGCCATCACACGCTTATTTAGTTATTTATTTAGTTTAATTTAAAAAAAAAACACTTACCTCCGCGGACCGTATCATTGTGTTCCAAAATTTTATTTGGCGTCTGAAACAAAGAAATGATTGATTAAAATATAGTGCAGTAAGGGGTATCGACATCTTCTCCAATTGTCAATCTTATTTACAATGCTAAAGTATCATAAAGAACGATATTCTGACAATCGACAGATGGCGGATGACATCTAACGTTATGTGTCCACCGCGTAAAATGTAGCACTTATGGCATGAAACAAGAGATTGTTCAGCAAAATACAGTCCAATCCTTTATTCAATTTTTTTTCGGTTCCAGTGATTTGAGTTCATTGTTCACGATACAAATCAACGTTGTGGCTCGCGGTACAGAAAAAAAAACTAGTCAAAATAGTTCTAATAAGTTCATGTATTTTCAGGTTATGCGGGTGTTAAATACAAGCGCATAACATTTCAAGGGTGAATCATAATGCACTAACCTACATACTTGCAAAATTCAAAACTATTATTAAATTCTCGATGATCATTTACACCGCGTAGTGTAGGTGTATTAATATCCACAACCCCATATCATTCCGTGGGTGTCGTAAGAGGCGACAGAGGGAAACAAATCAGGAAAGGGGCAGCAGCGTCTTCCGTTAACTAAAAATAAAAAACTACGGTTGCCAACCCGCTTGCCAAGCGTGGCAACTATGGCAAATATTCCTCTTATGGGGCAATTTTTTTATAGGATAGGAAGACAAACGAGCACACAGTCCACCTGATGGTAAGTGGTTGCTGTGACCCATAGACATCTACATCTATCCTCGCTTGCAAATCAAAATGCAGATGCGTTGTCACCCGTGAGGACTAAGGTGGAATGCCTTTTTTCCAATAAACAGGGTCTCGGGTTCTCTACACTCGCCATACGAAAGACAGCAGCATTAAGTTGCTATTTTGCGCTGGTATTTTGTGAGAGCGTGATCCTACCCCGGTCGCACCGACCCATTCGTGCTACAACTATACTATTAATATAGCTGCAGCAAGGCTCTACCAAAAGCAATGTATAGGGGAAGCCAATGTTCAGCAGTGGACTTTAATAGGCTGTATCGGATCGTTAACGCGCATACTAGACGACATTAATTTCACCGATTTTAACTATTGTATTATCGCCGTGTGGTGAAAGAGAATCCACTGCTACGTATCATCCTGTGAATGTCGTAAACGGCGATAGAGGGAAACTGAAACTGCATGTTTAGAAAATAACTTAATATATAAAAAACTGCGGTTGCCAGGCGTGACAATTGTGTCAAATATCTCCATATGATTTAATTTTTTTTTTATAGGATAAGGGTGATAAACGGGCACGCAGTCCACCTGATGGTAAGTGGTTGCTGCGGCCTATAGATATCGACATCTATCCTCGATTACGAATCAAAATGCAGATGCGTTGTCACCCGTAAGGACTAAGATGAAATGCCTCGTTTCCAGTAAAAAGGGTATCCGGTTCTCTACACTCACCATACGAAACACAACAGCGTTAAGTTGCTATTTTACGCTGGTGTTCTGTGAGAGCGTGGTCCTTTCCCGGTCGAGCCGACCCATTCGTGCTACAACTATACCAGTAATATAGCTGCAGCATGGCTCTACCACGTAAACTTATAAGAAAAAAATAATTTCCACATTGGTATTAAAATTTTAGAGTCAATATCACAAGCTCGAGAAAGTAACTAGGACGTCGTCTAAATAATTTTAATAAAGACTTTATCCTCTTTTTGCATTCCTAGAACTGGGATTTATTTTTGAAATTTAAATGTGGTCCCATTTTAAGGTTTTTTTTTATAGGAGAGGGGGCAAACGAGTATGCGACTCACCTGATGGTAAGTGACTACCGCCGCCCAGGAACAACCGCAACACAAGGCCCTAAGTCGTCGGAAATCGGTCCGGAAAAATCGCTAATGGTAATCGATTCCACAAGGAAGTCGTGCGAGGAAGAAACATCTTCTAAATCGCACAGTGGTGGACCGCCAATCATCCAGATGGTGTGGATGGTATCGGGAGTTCTGCCGCGATGTGCGTTCGTGAAATTTGGGGGCTGGGATTAATCCGAACAATTCCTCAGAGCACTTCCCATGGTTGATGCGAAAGAAAATGCAAAGGGATGCAACATCTCTTCGCAGTGCCAATGAATCGAGCCGATCGAAAAGAGCTCGGTCGTCAACGATTCGAGCCGCTCTGCGTTGGATGCGGTCAAGTGGAAGGAGCTGGCACTGGGGAGCCCCTGCCCAGAGATGGGAACAGTGTTCCATGTGAGGCCGAACCTGCGCCTTGTAAAGTTGCAGGCGGTGTGTCGGCATGAAATACTGTCCCGCTCTGCTGAGCACGCAAAGCTTTTTAGAGGCCAATTTGGCCTTCTCTTCCAAGTGACCACGAAACTGCACGTCACTCGATATGTCGACTCCGAGGATACCGATACTGGCTGAGGCAAGAAGGGGAGTGCCTTGAAACTGAGGAGATACGACAAAGGGGTTCTTTTTAGCGGTAAACGCGCAAACTTGTGTCTTCTGAGGATTAAACTGGACTAGATTTAGTCGTCCCCAATCCGAGACTTTGTTCAGCAAAGACTCGACTTCAGACAAAAGTTTGTTCCGGTACTCGGCGACGTTTTCCCGAGAAATATTGGCACGGCCGGTGTATAGAGCATCACCAGTGCTGTCATCCGCATAGCAATTAATGTTACCAGTTAGCAACATATTATTGATATGCAGAAGAAACAGCGTTGGTGATAGCACACAGCCTTGTGGAACACCAGCGTTAATAGGCTTGTAGTCGGAGCATGCACCGTCTACTACGACCTTGATGCTCCGATCTGCAAGGAAGCTGGTGATACAATTGCACAATTTATCGGTTAGCCCATAGGAAGGGAGCTTCGAAAGAAGCGCTTTGTGCCAAACCCGATCGAAGGCCTTCGCAATATCCAAACTAACGGCCAACGCCTCCCCCTTGGATTCTACTGCTTCCGCCCATCTATGGGTCAGGTAGACCAGAAGATCACCAGCTGATCGAACCCGACGAAAACCGTATTGGCGGTCACTAATCAGCTGGTGATCCTCAAGGTACCGGATGAGCTGGCAGTTAATAATGGATTCCATTACTTTGGAGAACAAGGAGGTGATCGCGATAGGCCTATAGTTGGATGGGTCTAAGCGGTCGCCTTTTTTAGGGATCGGGTGGACAAAAGCTGTCTTCCATGAATTTGGGACTACGCCTTGCGAGTAGGAGTACCGGAAATGACGCGTTAGGACCGGTGCCAACTCCGGAGCTCACGTCCTCAGCACAATCGGGGGGATTCCATCAGGCCCACTCGACTTCTGGATGTCCAGGGAGAGCAGTGCTTTGCGAACCGAGCGCTGTGAGAACAGCACATCTGGCATGGAGCACTCACACCACGGGATGGTCGGCGGTATTTTCCCCCCGTCATCAAGAGTCGAGTTGGACGCAAAAAGGGAGCCTAAAAGGTCGGCTTTGTCTTTTGCGTCTTGGGCCAGTGAGTCATCCTCCCTGTGCAGAAATGGTAGTGATGGCTTACAGAAATTCCCTTGGACAGCCTTGGCCAGAGACCAGAAAGCATGGGTTCCCGAAGGAAGGCGAACTAGTTTCTCGCCAATTCTGCCTATGTGCTCTGACTTTGCCTTGGCAATAACTCTTTTGAAGGACCTGGAGGTGACGTTATACTTCTTTTTAAGTGTGCTGGTGTTTATATCCCGAGTCACCGAAGCCGCAGCCCAGGCTTGATAACACTCCTGCTTACTGCGTAATGCAGTCTTACAGGAGCGACCAAACCAAGGCTGAGATCTGCCTCCGATGGGTACCACAGATGATGGAATAAATAGTTCCATTCCCTGTAGCACCACATCAGTGACAGAGTCAGCAACAGCGCTGGGATCATCCGGCGAGAAACAAAACCCGCCCCCATGAGTAAGATGCAAAGAAAGACCGCATTCCGTCCCAATCCGCCGACCTGTAATGCCAAACACGGCGGCAACCTGCAGAACGCAACCGCGAAGGGAGCGTGAGTGGCACCATACTCTGGATCAGACAATGGTCCGAAGAGCCGAGAGGGGCGTCGATGGAAACCTGATATCCGTCCGGATGAGAGGTCAGCAGAAGGTCCAACAGGGAAGGTGTATGATCCTCCACATGTGGAATCCGCGTAGGCGAAGTAACCAGTTGTGTCAGACCATATGCCAAGGCAAAGTCATAAACAGATCTCCCCGCATGATCGGTTAAACGTGAAACGAGCCATTGGGCATGGTGGGCGTTAAAATCGCCAAGGATCACGATCTCTGCGGATGGGACCTGTTGCAGCAAGGAATCTGTAGCCATTTGGACGTGGTCGAGGAGTCGGTCTGTTTCGGCATTACCGCTATGGGAACTATAGAGGGACCCGTAGACGCGCGGATGGTCGTCGCTGTCTACGCGTAGCCAAAGGATGGACAGGTCCGAACCTTCAAGACTGCCGAGGCGTCGAGAACAGATGTCCTCTCTGACATACACGCCAACTCCAGCCCGAGGCACAAAGGAATGCCCCAATTCGTACCCCGGCTAGGAGAGATACGAAATATCAGCCGAAGAGGAAACCTGCGTCTCGGTCAGAAAGAGCAAGGCCAGCTTCGCCGTCTCGAGATAGTAGAGGACGGCGTTTAGGTTAGAGTGAAGTCCCCTGATGTTGCAGAAATTCATGGATAGCGTGGCAGGGGTCGCCTTGGTATTGTTGCTCAGTTTGCCCCGAGCAGTTATGTTTTTGAGCGGAATTTTGCCCCCCCCCCCCCCCCCCCAGAATACGCGGGGCAGCCGCAGCGGGGTATTCTGTGAGGTCGTGGTACCAACCCGGCTCGAGCCGGCCCATACGAGTACGTGCAACAGCAAAAACTGCTGCATGGCTCTACCACCCTTGAAAATTAGAATAAAAATAAAAAGGTAAATATATTTTACAAAAGGCCTATTCAATTAAAATTAATAATTTAAATAGGATTAGCCGTGTCCGAGGTATCGGTGAACACACATAAAAACATACGCGTCGAATATAGAAACTCCTCATTTTTCGCAGTCGGGTAAAAAAGAGACATTGCTTGTTGCATGTTGGACTACCACACAGCTAGTAAATAATAAATAACTAAATAATAAAGAACATGATTTCTAACATCATCGCCTCAACTACTAACATCAGCTCTCAACCACCACCTACTATGCATTTATAAAATACTAGTGACGCGATCTGTTGTAGCATTATGTAGGGTTTTATAATTATTTCGATTTTACAAAAAAAAACCTTTTTAGATAAAATATAGCCTAGATCATTCCTAGCATTGTTCTACATCTTTTCATGAAGTTTGATAACAATCCGTTCAGTTATTCTAAAAGATTCCGTATACTGACAGACAGACAGGCAAAAATTTATAAATATTTATGTTTTATTGGTAGCAAATAACCCCACGAACAGAATAAAAGCCAGCGACTCCGATATTACAGATGGACATATCAATTTTATTTAAATGTATAGATAATATATACATCTATCATAAACTATCCACAATTGCTGCAGTTTTTCGGAGTAAATAAGGATACTGACGTTCTCTACCAAGAAAGATTTGCAAACTGTATATAACTGAGCCAATATAACGGTTTCCTTCCCCCATTATGGAACTCTGCGGTTGACACAGTTTGGAGAGGGGCATTGCCATAATATATCCAACTGTGAAATAGCAATAAAATTATATTCCTTTAAATCATCATCGATCCGTTACAATTTTTATCAATAAATTATACCGTCAGTGATTTGTCTAAAATTTTATATCCTAGCTTTCTATTCATAAAATTTAGAAAATTATCATATAAATGTTTTTATGTTTAAATTATAATTAAAGCAGTGTTTAAATTATTTTCTTCAACGTCAAATTCTGAATGATTATGCTTACGTGCGGACAACGAAGTCCCTAAAGTCTTAGGTTCAAATCCGCCATTCGACATACTGTCGAGAGATATTCCCAACACAAGCATTTTCAGCTTACCTGGAGCGATTAACCTGAATATTAGAAACGTTAATAGAATTGCTAGAATATTTTTATTAAAACGAAAGATTTCCAAACTAGACTAATTATCTGCGTTACATTAATGTCATTAAAATGCAATAAAGTCACTCGTTAAATATCATCGATATAATAATTGAGATTATTAATAAAAATGTTATAACGTTATATGCTTTTTATAATTTATTTAATAGTAATATCCGTTTATTGATAAACACAATATTTATTGATATCCTATGAAATAAAATCTGTTAAGTATTTTAGGATCAAAATTACATTAATATAAATATATAACTATTATAAATATATAACTATTCTAAATCTTATGTCTATTTCTAAGAAAGAACATACCAAAACAGTGGCAAAATTAAAATCACTAAACACAAGAGAATCCGCACGCGCGAACGTTAGAAGACGCGCGAGAGACGACACTGGAAGACACCAACTGCGGCCACTCACTCTTTATGTACTTATATATTGGATTTGTTGATCACTGAGGTTTAAGATGGTTTAAGGATAATATTTCACTTTTTATTAAAACATCGATTTGTCATTGTATTTAGGATTGTAATCTTGTAATGTTATTATAGGATAATTATCACAATACCTTGACTTTGTTTTGTTTTGCTTGTTCTTATTTATTTAAAAAAAAATTACCTCCACACCAGGATTTTCTCCTGTATCATGGAGACAGTTTACTTACATAAATTGCACAAACATCCAGACCCGAACAATTAATTGTAGGCCATAAAAATACTTGCGGGATTGGAACCCACGGCCTGATGGCGCTGATGCGCCGCTCAAGCCTCGGCGTCAAGGAGCATTTACAAGACTGATTAACAATTTGAATATTTTTGATATGAATAAACGGTATATCAATTTTTCAAATACAAATAATTGGTACTATTTTACAACCATTTACCGATATGACGATAGGCTGTTCAAGGCAAAGCTGAATAGGATTCTCTTATAGACTAGCGTGACCACAATCTTGGCCGTTAGCATAACTTAATACCAGTAGCTAAACGTTTCCCTTATTTATTTATTTAAACTTTTATACACAAAAGTAAAATCGTACATATGGCATTAGCCTTAATGTATTCTCTTCCAGTCAATCATTAGCCTAAGCAGAGATAAACATATGGGAGGTGGTGCAGCAAAAATAAACTAATAATAAGAAAAGAAGGTAATGAAGTCCGAATAAACTTATCTATGACAGAATATTTCCATCTACATTATATTATGTTATTCTAATTTATTGCATCCATTCTTATTACATATATAATCTTTAAAATAATTTTCCACTCCAGCAATCTATAAGTCATAACATGGTTTCATTGCGAAACAATTTTTTAAGTAAATAGATATTTCCACTGATTACAAATCGATGGATTTTAGCAAACGAATATTTGGTTAAGTGAAAAAACTTGATTGATAGTGCACAATTTTTTTTTTGCTTTGTTGACATAGTTTGAAATAATATTAAAAATAAAATTATACATTACATTATTTTTTACTACTAAAATGGGCTAAGACTCTTTTAGACGGCAATATTAAAGAATAGAACAAAAGTAAAACGAAAGGGCTTTTCATATCGTAACTATTTATTTTGTGTAGGAAGAAAGACTACAATTACGGGGACTCCCTCCCGTAACAAATAAACAAAATGCAAATGAAGCGGTGTCACCCCTGAAAACTACGATGTAAAATGTCTCGTTTCCTGTAAAATGGTCTCCGGTTCCCTACACTCAACATACAAAACACAGCAACAACAGCAGCTACTATTTCACATTGGTATTCCATGTGAGCTTGGTTACCGATACATTCGCAATACAACCAGAAAACAGCGGCAGCATCACTCTACCGAGTACAAAATAACTACTATGGTGCTTTATAAAGTATTTAGTAATGTTCATCGTGCTGAACACATAAGTTAGTAAATGTTTTTATTTACTTAACTACTTTAAATTATGTAAAACATATAAGAATCTGCAGGACAAACATTAAAAAAACCCAACCAAATAACAATTACAAAACAACCCAAAAATATAAAAACATGTTTAATTCTTTAAGCTTTACACGGATTTCGCGTCAGGCAAATCTTGCTTTGTATCAATGTGTTACATTGTTTTTCCATAATATTTTCACCAACAGCATTACAATAAAAATATAATTTTCTACTATCTAACGTTTCCCTCAGAAAATTAAAAATTGTAATTTAGTTAGAAGATCATCAGCTTTGTGTGTTTTTCCGCGTAATGGTATAAATGGCGGTTTATAATGTATTAATTATTTTATTTGAGTCTTCTAAAAAAGATTGTAACTATATATAACACTTTTTAGTTGTATTTCAGCGTTATTGAGGATTTTCATATGTAATATTTTTCTAGATTTTTTCTAGACATTCTACGAGAGTATAACTTCTAAATAAAGGTGCAACATATTTAAGCTTAGTTAAGGATGCTTAGTTTTCATTTTAGGTGTTACCATAAACTTTTGCTATAAATATAACTTAAATTGAAAATTTAATAAACTCCCGAAACAAAAGGAGCTGATGTCTTTCAAACGGTTGAACTGATTTTGATAAAACACGTCTAAGAACCACCGCTAGAAAACCTGCTTCAACATTAAAAAAAACCGCACCCAAATCGGAGTTTCCTTATATTTTATTTACTTGTATGTATATTTTATAACCTTAACTAATTTCTACATAAGATCTTCTCTAGTTAGGGTCTTTAATTCCTTGATATTGATACGCTACGAGTATGTCTTAGTACCGATAAAAAGCAATCGATTAAAGATAAGAATGCGTTGTCATAATTTCCTTAAACTTTTTTGACTTGTGTGTATATATTAAAAAAAATATATTAATACAAATTCTTGTGCTTGCTCCGCCTGCTTTTCATGCAAGGACTTCCGCTGTAGAGACTTTTGAAACGATGGAGTAGCTTTCTAAGCTTTCGAAAATTGCTTTATAAAGGCTAACTATGAAAATATATATCTTTATATATAAAAATTACGTGTCACGTTGTTTGTCTGCGATGAACTCCTAAACTATTGAACTGATTTCAAGGAAATTTTGCACACTCTGTACAGTTTAGTCCAACTTGAGAGATAGGATAGTTTTTATATATTGACTGACTCTGACAGAGGCGATCACAAGAACCAGTATTTTATAATTTTGCACTTGTTTTACATATTAATGCCAGCTGCGATTCGAATTCAGGACGCTTGAATTTAAAACAGTTGCTAGAATCTGACCACTGGGTCAGACATTCCAGTATCGAGTACGTAAATAATAAAAAGCAAAGGGTCTTGTAATTCTGTCAAATAAATCAATTCAGTAAAAGTAAAACCGGGTGACACGTAAACATGAGTGTAAAAGCGCGAGGATTTCGCCTTTCGTGCCGTCGACCTCTTTACATAAATTAAAAAGTTCATTGTCATTGCCAATGCCTTAACGTAAAATACATCTCAATACAATGCTATAATAAAATTGTATATATTTAAAATGTGTTAAATGACAGTTTAAAGCAGATCAACTTTTTTTTCTCATCAACATAGAATAGAATATAATAGAATATTTTTTATTCAATATACATTAAGTACATGTGTAATTCTTATTGAAAGTCATTTTTTACTTTACCACTGGTTCGAAAAAAACCCTCTGTCCTGGGAAGAACCAGCAAGAAACCCAGCGGGACTTTTTTTTAAATAAATTTTACAATATAAATGATTACGAACTATTTACAAAATTTATTTTAGAAACTGCTTGGAAGCGACCACCTCATTCCCAGGGGTTATTATCAACCATGTATTCATTTATACTATAATAACCCTTTTTATACAGTCTCAGCTTAATAAAACATTTAAACTTGGTAATAGAGAGAACCTGTACACTTTCCGGGCCATTGTTGTAATAGCGTATACATTGCCCCAAGAATGAATTACTGACTCTGTGGAGTCGAGAAACTGACATCTATAAAATGCATGTTGCAACTGTATGTACGCGTTTTTGGTTTGTATTCCAGGGTATTTATGTTACGTAAATGTGAATATAAACTGTTGTGTACATCCAATAAATAAATAAACAGATCACAATTGTTATGCTTTCTAGATGATAGGTTTCTTTTTTGCATAGGAGCCCGTCTGGATTGGTACTAGTACTTACTTCACACCTTCTACCACCAAGCCTTAGTGCATCTACTCACACTACAACGTTCCTGCTTGAAGGGTAAGAGAGCCGGTATAATCACAAGTTTCTTGTCAATATTAACTTAGTCCTTATTGACAACTCATCTGTGACCTACTTTATTTGAATTTAGTTGCTGAGATTTACACTTTCATGAAGTTTTACTGTTAGCTCTTTAGACCTGTGTATTCTTTGTTCTTTATCAACCCGTAAAACTCCGCTGTCGGACATGTGCCTTTTTTATTTTTTATAATATTAAAAAAAAATCTATATATATGTAATTCTGATTATATTTATTTTAAAGACAGATATTTGGTGGATTTCAAGTTACTTTACTAGTTACGTTCAGGTATACTAATACGTAATACGTTAATTACGTCTGCAGCATTAACGATGAACTGGATGAGGAAGGACCACGCTCGCACAAAATCACTATTACTGTCAATTCTACATATCACAAGTCTGTTGTTTACTGTCTATGAGATATTTATTATTACTGTCTATGAGATATTTTATCTTATCTAGGAGTAAGAACGCAACTGTAGCCATCTTTTTGAAGCAAACGTTAGAAGCGGACCCTTGGGCTCCCCAAGATACTAGCTAGTAGGTGAACTGTTAGATTTTTGAACCCTCAAACCATTACTATCATCTTCAATACAACTCTTCACAAGTCCTATGCTGAACAAATGAATGCCACAAAACTTTGCCCTGAGCCACCTGCATCCTTCAACTTTCTGCATGCCTTACCAGGTCGTCACGCCATCACTCTAGTGGGTGCCCGGTGGCCATATAATCCTGATGGACAAAGGTCCCTCAAATGTTATAGATAATTTCTTAAGAATTAGTTTTTTTATAGGCTAGGGTGACAAACGAGCACACATTCCACCTGATGGTAAGTGGTGGCTGCGACCCAAAGACATTTACATCTATCCTCTATTACAAATCAAAATGCAGATGCGTTGTCACCCTTGAGTACTAAGATGGAATGCCTAATTTCCAGTAAAAAGGGTCTCCGGTTCTCTATACGTACCACTCGAAACACAGCAGCGTTAAGCTGCTATTTTACGCTGGTATTCTGTGTGAGCGTGGTCCTTTCCCGGTCTAGCCGACTAATATAGCTGCAGCATGGCTCTTCCACGTACAAATTTTAAGAAGTTTAAGAAGGACTTTTCCAAAATAAGGGTGGCATTTATTTTGTCAATTGTACATATGCATGAAATTAATTGACATCTATTTCACCTCCAAACAACCTCCTAATAGTGTGATAATCTAGTGTTAAAGTTAGATATTTAGTGTAGGCATGTGCAATCGTGAATGATTCGACCATTTGATCCAGGTCGCATCAAAGATAAGCGACCCGAGTTAAATTATGTACATTTTTGAAATGCCGGGTCAAATACTTGACAGGACTTACGACCAAAGAGTATAGTAATATCCCACGACCGACATTATCTAGTGGACTCGAAAAATTGATCATCATTTGGATGATCGACTCGAATGACACAGTTCGTAAGACGAATTAATATTAGAACGTTGGGGACACTAGAAACGAATGAAATCTAGTGATATAGAAAAACATAATAATCTCCTTTATTGGCAAGTTGTCAAACTTCGACGTCTTGCTTTATATATAAAATACGATTATATTTTTTGATTTCTTACTTAGCTAAATCTCTAATTTCATTTATTAACAAAAGCCCTTGCGTTTATCATGGCATGAGAACACTAAGTATGGATTTATTTAAATTATCAAACAGTTTGTCCGAGTTTACTGCGTCAATTAATACAAAGCTGTTTACATTACGCACTGATGCTACAGTACAAAAAGTTTATTTATTTATTTATTAGATATATTTCCTTAAAACATGGACAGATAAGGATGATACAATTCTAAAAGCGCGACATGTTTTTCTATGTACGAGTATTGCAACTATTTTGTATGTATTTGCATGCTATTTACAATTTTAAATAGCATGCAAATTTACATAGATAGCACGTACAAATGATTTTTTTCTAATCAAATCTAATCTAATACAATATAATCAGACTAAAGTAAATAAAATCATAAATAAAATATAGATAGTTAATTCATAAAAAAATATTAAGTACATTTAATTAATAAATAAATGATGTCATTAAATTGATTTTCATTTAGATAAGCTAATTATTTTCTTCCTAGGTAAATTATTACTATGCGATTCGATGTAATTTGGTATTTTATTATAAATTCACATTTACTGTATTTGTTTGATCGCGGTACATCACCTTAGACACGTTTATTTGGATTATTTTTTGTCTTAAATTAATATTATATGCCTTTGCAAAGAAAATGTCGTGTTATATATGAAATTACAAATTTCGTAGATTTAGAGAGATTGTAGTGGCAACAAACCTAGACTCCTAAATAGTCCTAGTTTGCAGGATTTATCCGGTGCGATTCTACTAACAGCTCTAATTCATTTCTTTTGTGTCGTAAATAATCTATATTTATCTGTACCATTGCCCCATACAACACCATAACGTAATAAGGATTCTGTATAAGAGTGATACGTTAAGACAGCAGTTTTTGTCTGTTATATTTTTAACATTATTAAGTGCACAAACAAATTGATTAATTCTACTGCATAAATGATATATGTCACCTTTCCAGCTTAAATCTTGATCTATTATTACACCTAAGAATTTAAGTTGCGTTACTTCTTTCAATTTGTCGATATTAAGATTAAAATTGTATTTTGTGTTTCGATTTGTTAAAATGAATATAAGTTGATTTATTGAGATAAATTTTTAAATTGTTTGTGTCTCACCAATACGTATTGAATTATTTTGCTTCTTATCAGTGGTTACAATTGTTAAAATATCGTCCGAAAATAAAATACATTTGTGACTGGTGACTAAAGTTATATTATTTACATAAAGAAGAATAAATATTGGACCCAAAAAACTCCCTTGAGGAATGCCGCTTTTTATTATCTTTGTAAGCAGATGAGAAGGGCAACATTTCATCTCCTACAATATTTTTAATTACGACATATTTCTACGATTACCTAAGTAATAAGACATTTATTAAGGTGAAAGTCCCCTGACACCAAAGACACTTAAGTAGTAGTAATATATTTTAAATCTCTTTGCCTGACACTGATCATTTCCAGCTTTCGTAATAATTACTGTTGTGTTTGGCGTTGCATAATATTGTAATTTAGTAATTTCTTTGTAGTTTATATTGCGCGGTACTAAAATACAAGTACTACTTCTATGTTTATCTCTACCAAATGTAGCTGCTAATTCGAAACCTTTAACCTGTTCCTTTAACTACTTGCCGTGTAGTGGCGGTCAAGAATATTCACTACCCCATATCCTCCCGTGGGTGTCGTAAAAGGCGACAAAGGGAAACAGGCAGGAGATGGGCAGCAGCATCTTCTTGATAACAACAAACTAACAATAAAAAAACTGCGGTTGCCAACCCGCTCGCCAAGCGTGGCAACTATGGCAAATACGGGGGGTATTTGCCATAGTTGCACGTATGAATGACAGTAACAAAAAAACGGCCCCCAGTCCCCGGCGGCCCCGCTATTCCTGGCTACGGTGGCGACCATGGTAACGGCGGGGCAGGGGGTGCTAAGAATCTCCGGTGGAGGTTCGGTTGCCACCTTAGACGACTCGACCTGGCAACGTACAACGCACGCACCCTGAGGACTGACGAGAAGATTGTGGAGCTGGAAGAAGAGAT
This sequence comes from Parnassius mnemosyne, assembly GCA_963668995.1. NCBI lineage: Eukaryota > Metazoa > Arthropoda > Insecta > Lepidoptera > Papilionidae > Parnassius > Parnassius mnemosyne. Next base: position 19,744,711 of record CAVLGL010000085.1, read on the forward strand.
AGACAAGTTGCGCTGGCATCATCATCATTATCATCATTACAGCCCTTCACAAGTCCACTGCTGAACATAGGCCTCCCCCAAAGAATGCCACAAAACACGGTCCTGAGCCACCTGCATCCATCGACTTCCTGCATGTCTTACCAGGTCGTCACTCCATCTCGTGGGGGGACGCCCTACACTTCGCCTACCGGTACGAGGCTGCCACTCGAGAACCTTTCTTCCCCATCGGTTGTCGGTTCTTCGAGCTATATGGCCGGCCCACTGCCACTTCAGCTTACTAATCCGTTGGGCTATGTCGGTCACTCTGGTTCTACTGCGGATATCCTCATTCCTAAGTTTATCACGCAGAGAAACTCCGAGCATAGCCCTCTCCATAGCTCGCTGAGCGACCTTGAGCTTCCTCATACGGCCAGCAGTGAAGGACCACGTCTCAGTTCCGTAAGTCATCACTGGCAACACGCACTGGTTGTACAATTTCGTTTTAAGGTTTTGAGGTATGTCTGACGAGAAGATGTGTCGTAGCTTCCCGAACGCTGCCCAGCCGAGTTGAATCCGTCGATTGACCTCTCGGTCGAAGTTGGACTTACCCAGTCGGCGCTGTGCGCTGGCATATTATAGGATTATCCGAAGTCCGAAGAGAGGGGGAGGACACGGTAATCCTCGAATCCGGCAACTTGCTCTATCACCGGGAGGGCGACCATCTGTCCCAAGGAGGTGTCGGATTTATCGTCCACAAGTCTCTCGTTAACAACGTTGTAAAGATCGGGAGTGTGTCGACGAGGGTTGCGTACCTTATACTCACCAAACGGTATTCGCTGAAGGTCATACAGGTTTACGCACCAACCTCGGCACACCCCTATGAGGAGGTGGAGGAAATGAATGAGGATATCTCAAGAGCCATGCATTACTCCAAAACGCAATATACGGTGTTAATGGGAGACTTCAACGCAAAACTAGGCACAAGAGAGAACGGTGAGCTGAAAGTAGGGAAATTCGGAATAGGGCAACGGAACCCAAGGGGCCAGCAGCTGGCCGACTTCATGGAGAAAGAGGGACTCTTTATGATGAACTCTTTCTTCCAGAAGCGGCCCCACAGGAAGTGGACCTGGACGAGCCCCGACGGTTCGACAAAAAATGAGATTGACTTCATTATGACGACCAGACGACAACTGTTCAGTGATGTCTCCGTGATCGCGAGGGTGAAAACTGGTAGCGATCACCGAATGGTTAGAGGCACACTGAACCTAAACGTTAAGTTGGAGAGGTCTCGTCTAATGAAGTCAACGCTCCGTCCCCCTCGTGCTCTAATCCAAAGTCCCGAAACCTTTCAGCTCGAGTTACAAAACCGTTTTCAGTGCCTAGAAGACTGCAATGAAGTGGACGATATAAATGACAAGCTCGTGGAAACTGTCCATGCGGTCGGAGCTAAGTTCTGCAAGACCCGCCGCAGAAGAACACAAAAACTCTCCGATCACACTTTTAATCTCATGGCTGTTAGACGGGAGATGAAGCTACATTCTTCAACAGACTTGACAGCATACAGGCATCTGAACAGACAGATCTCCAAATGCATGCGGCGGGACTTACGCAACTGCAATACAATACAGCTCGTATTGAAGAAGCGATAGAGCGGAACCAAGGCTCCAAAGTCTTTGCCAGAGATCTGTCTGCCAGAAAGAGCCAACTGTCAAAGCTGAAGACGGAATGTGGCAGCATCGTTACCGGGACACCTGAGATTTTGAGTGAGATTGAGAGGTTCTATGGGCAGCTGTACACGTCATCGTTGGAGCCACACGCAAGTGTGAGTAACGATCCAAGAGCGAGTCTCATCCGACACTATTCCGAAGATATCCCGGACGTCAGTATGAACGAGATTAGAATGGCTCTCCAGCACCTTAAAAACGGTAAGGCCCCAGGCGAGGATGGAATTACAGCGGAGTTTCTGAAAGCGAGTGGAAGACCGGTACTTGAAGTCCTTCAGAAGCTCTTTAATTCCGTCCTCCATGGTGGCATTACACCGGAGGCGTGGAGCAGAAGTGCGGTGGTCTTGTTCTTGAAGAAAGGTAACAACGCTCTCTTGAAGAACTACAGACCGATTTCCCTTCTGAGCCGCGTCTACGTGCTGTTTTCGAGAGTCATTACGAATCGTCTCGCGCGCAGACTTGACGACTTCCAGCCTCCCGAACGAGCCGGTTTCCGAAAGGGCTTTAGCACCATAGACCACATACATACCCTTCGGCAAGTTGTACAGAAGTCCGAAGAGTACAATTTGCCACTATGTCTGGCGTATGTGGACTATGAGAAAGCCGTTGATTCCTACGAAATTTGGGCGGTGCTGCAGTCCCTTCAGCGGTGCCAAATTGACCGTCGGTATATCGAAGTGTTGAAGTGCTTGTACAGTAGGGCTACGATGGCTATCCGAGTACAGAACCAGAGTACGAAACCTATCCAATTGCAGAGAGGTGTAAGACAGGGTGACGTCATACCCCGAAACTCTTCACCGCTGCATTGGAAGACGTTTTCAAGCTTCTGGACTGGAAAGGATACGGTATCAACATCAATGGCGAGTACATCACTCACCTTCGATTTGCCGACGATATAGTCCTTATGGCAGAATCGCTGGAGGACCTAAGCACTATGCTCAATGACCTCAATAGTGTTTCCCAACGGATAGGTCTTAAGATGAACATGGACAAAACAAAGATCATGTTTAATGTCCATGTCACACCTATGCCGGTAGTTGTTGGGAACACTATGCTCGAAGTTGTTGACGAGTATGTTTACCTGGGACAAATAGTCCGACTAGGTAAGTCCAACTTCGACCGAGAGGTCAGTCGACGGATTCAACTCGGCTGGGCAGCGTTCGGGAAGCTACGACACATCTTCTCGTCAGACATACCTCAAAACCTTAAAACGAAATTGTACAACCAGTGCGTGTTGCCAGTGATGACTTACGGAACTGAGACGTGGTCCTTCACTGCTGGTCGTATGAGAAAGCTCAAGGTCGCTCAGCGAGCTATGGAGAGGGCTATGCTCGGAGTTTCTCTGCGTGATAAGCTTAGGAATGAGGATATCCGCAGTAGAACCAGAGTAACCGACATAGCCCAACGGATTAGTAAGCTGAAGTGGCAGTGGGCCGGCCATATAGCTCGAAGAACCGACAACCGATGGGGAAGAAAGGTTCTCGAGTGGCGGCCTCGTACCGGTAGGCGAAGTGTAGGGCGTCCCCCCACGAGATGGAGTGACGACCTGGTAAGACATGCAGGAAGTCGATGGATGCAGGTGGTTCAGGACCGTGCTTTGTGGCATTCTTTGGGGGAGGCCTATGTTCAGCAGTGGACTTGTGAAGGGCTGTAATGATGAATGATGAAGAACCTGTTCCTTTAACTAGGAATTATAACCATTTCGGAAAAATCTTTCAGAGAAACATAGCAGATCGGGTTCGTTCTCAGCTTCACGTAACTCATGCAATATTAATTCTAATAGTTCTTGTTTTGATAAAACACTAGCAAAGTTTTCGTGCATGATTTTAAGAGAAAGTGTTGGCTTTTACTTTTTGTTCCTGAAAAAAAAAACTGGTTTCTGTCTAAGGGAAGGGAAGTGATAGGGTATGGTACATTTTTTGGAATGGGTGGGTTTTATGTTATTATTTCCATTGATGGCCGTACTTTACAGCTGCATTTTTGTGAAGTAATATTAATATAATATAATATATTAATATAATATAAGAATTGTATCAGGTGTTTTATATAAAATCTTGTAGTCCCTAATATTGAAATGTTTATTATCGTAGTCATACAGTGGATGATATAGTTGATTGATTAACACATTTGAAACAAATTGCTTTTAATATATTCATCATAACATGAATCAAAATAACAATTTTTGTAAGCATTGCAAATAATTTTTAATGCGTTATTCAATTTATAAACATTAAAATACATATTTTTAACTTGAGACGTTAGTATATTAATATCAAAATCATATTCACCGAAACACATTAAAATTTTATCATTTGACGTTACTTGTAAGTTATGACAATTTTTTAAATATATTATCTGTAACTGGAGCATACAGTTTCATTTGCGAAGTAACCAAATATTTTTCGTGTGTCCATTCGTTCGTTCCGTCCGTTCGTATGTCTGTATTAATACAGCGGCTAAAACAACACCTGAATTCCAATCCAAAAATCAAAATCCTGTTACCACAAGCTTGCTTTTCGGTATCCTTGGAAGAGTTTTATCATTAAAATTAGGAGTTATTAAGAACTTAAATTTTGTTGGGGGCCTGTGTTTGTTTTACGAGTTCCATTATTTCTGTCTGGGATTCTTTTAATTGTTGCTCTAATTTTGCAATTCTCTGATGTAGAGTCGTGAAGTATGACTGTGGTCAAGTTTAATTTTAATTTCAGATAATTGAGTAATTGTAGATAATCGAGTAGCCGTAAATGAAATTTGCATGGTATATTATCTACTTTTCTTTTTAGCGCTGCGATTTATTCGATTATCATGTAACAGAGACTGGCATAATGTTTTAGCATAATATTTTTGAGTAATATGTTTGCGTCACTATTTTCTATTTATGTTTTATCCAATTCATTTTGTGAAGTAATATGTTCTCTCCGAAATTGTTCTATAGTCTCCTTCATTTCTTGTTTTGAGATAGAATCAGTTATTGTATAATCCACATTCCTTGATAGTAACTGATCCAGTGTAAGTGGAGATTCATCTGATGTCTGCGTTTCTGTAAGTATGTTACAGTCATGTATTTCGGAATTTGCAAAATAGGATAATTCACTGTCAGTGAAGCGTAGGTTTGTTTAATTGTCACACATGTTACAAGTCCATTTTTCCTTGTATTAGAGTCCATTAGGCGATAAAATTTGTCTAAATATTCATTACAGTCGAACTTATAATTGTTTTTATTGTATTTCTACAGTCCACAGTATTTTTACATTTATAACATGTAACTTGCACTGACATCTTACGGCTACTATTTGTACTTTCTGTTTGTGCTTACGTTGACATCATAATCAGTGAATATATTTAACGAACACCGAAAAAGATTAGCTCTATTTCAACAAACTTACGCTAGATCTCAGCACATAGTTTTAATTCAATCAGTAATACAAATATGTTGACGGAATAGTTTAACAAGATTTTACTAGTGGCCCTTTACGCCTTTAAGCGGTATGTGTAGCAACAGCTCATTGGTCAACTGAGTGTTGTTTACTTTTAACTTGAGGTACAACGATTATATTGAACTTAAACAAAGGTCACTTTACAAAATCCTTAAAATTAGAACTTAGAATTTAGTCTCGTTTTATTATTATCTTTTTTATAATAACTTATCTTTTTATTTTATATATATTTTATATATATTTTATATTATTAAATATATGTTATTGATTATATTGCTACTTAATTTTTGCAACACACCATTAAAAGTAAGCTAAATATACATTCGTATTTGGCATAAATTTTTAGTCAATAATCTGTAATTTATCACCAAGATAACATTTGTACACGATCATAACGTACAATTTCTTTGATATATCAACTCTGTGATAATGAAATGGTTGAAATACTTACACTTTTTATTCCATTTTATTATAAGAGCCAATGTCAAAAAAGTGTTAAAATCAACTGTTTTTTTTTTTCTTACCTATGCTATCTATACCTAGGCTATGTGATCGAACTCTTGAAGGGATCTTAAAATTTATTTGCAATATAAGTAAGCATATTATACAAAAATTCTAACCACCGCACGCCTTTACAATTTACAAAGTTATAGCGTAGCGTATGTCTGTGGCAAGGGCATTTACGCTGAAGACAATGTTTAGAGCGGCAAGGATATCTAACCATCCATCCATTACAACCTTTTAAAGTCCCACTTCTGAACATAAGCCTCCCCATAGATTGCATTCGGCGGATTTTATCACAGTTGCCACGGTTGGTTAGAATATTTAACTCATAATAGTTGTCTTTAGCGACCTAATTTTATTTGCGCGTACAATATGTTTGGTGATTTCGGAACTCACGGCAGTATATAATAATTATATATTATGTGTACTATCAACCGCGACGTAGCGCGCTGGTTCGAATCTCGCAATGTCTTAAATTTTTTTCAGTTTATATTTTGTGTTCAAACTCACATAGCCCTACAGATAAGCAAAAATAAATTATTATTTGCAGAGTTACGTACATTTTATAGTGCCTTGCGTACTTTTTATCAGTGAAGTCAAAGATTTGGTCGAAAAATGCTTAATTAAAGATTTTTTTTTACAGAAAATCATTGTTTTATTAATATACTACCCAACCTATTCAATACTTTTATGAATCAATAAAATGAAAAAAAAAAAATAATAACATATATATATATTTTATATGTACATAATTGGTTACTCGGAAACGGGCCATGCGAACCATTTGGGTGAAATTTGGTACTTAGATAATGTTTTACTTTACTTACAAATTTAATTGTAATGCACTGGATATATCCAGAATATTATAATTTTTTTCTAATTCCGAGCAAAGTTCGGCAACCAGCTACTAATATTATACATACACCATACAGCTCCTAAAGAAGATTAGAAGAATAAAGAAGGAAATAGAGTGCTTTGCGTTCTCGCTTAGGATATGCGTGACCGCACATGACCCCGAGCGGCTGGCACGTGGATTGGCGATTTATTATCTAAGGACGGATTAAGTGAATAATCGAATGTAGAACGGAATATTTACGTGGTAGAGCCATGCTGCAGCTAAATTAATTAAATAGTTGTATCACGAATGGGTCGGCTCGACCGGGGAAGGACCACGCTCTCACAGAATACCAGCGTAAAATAGCGGCTTAATGCTGCTGCGTCTCGTATGGTGAGTATAGAGAACCGGAGACCCTTTTTACTGGAAAAGAGGCATCCCATCTCAGTCTTCACGGCTGACAACGCATCTGCATTTTGATTCGCATACGATAATGTAGATATCTATGGGCCATAGCAACCGCTTACCATCAGGTGGACTTAGTGCTCGCTTGTCACCCTTATCCTATAAAAAAAAGAACATTTGTATATTTTTTACACAAAACATACATTAGCGGCATGAATCGTGATCTTATATAAAGTTCGAGATTACACCGCGAGACTGCGATGCCCGTTTGTATTTTTAATGAAGAATACAATTTTTGCCAATTTTGTAAGTAAGTGTTTTTAACTTAAATTTAGTTCATGAATTTTTGTGTTTTTTTTTCAGTATTTTTTATATTATCAATTGGACGTAGTTATGCAAAAAGGATCTAAACCGCGATAAGTTAATTTGAGTTTATGATATTTGAAGTATCCATACATCAAATATCATAAACTCAAATTATCGGTATGGTTTCTGTCTGTTTGTAATTTTTCTTCTTATTTGTGTTAAAATTGTTACATCACATAATATTATAGACCACAAACATTATTTTTCAAGTCAACATTTTTAACACAAACTCGGGTTGGATCCTTTTTGCATAACATTAAAGAGAACTTAAAAATTTTGGGTTGGTTGTTGTTAAAGCTTTTTTTTGTTTACATAAAAATTCATTAAGATCGATGGATACGACATATACAAAAAATTCGAAGAGATTAGAAACGAATGTATTTGGCACTGTGATCGATGGTGCAGAGGAAATATATTTAAAAGTCTGAGTGACATTTTGGTCGCATTGAAATAACATTTTATCTTAAGGCTAATAAGTGCATGTGTGAACCAGTTTGATATCTTCAATAAGTTTAAGAGAGGAAAAACCAAATGTCAAAACGTAGATATGAGTTATAACATTAATGCATAGAAAGTGAAGAAAAAAATAGATACCTACATTATTTTGTACTTAGTTGTTTATTTCATGGTATTACCTTATTTAAATGATAAAAAGATCATTAGGTAATATTATTATTAATATATATTTCTTTCATTACATAGGATGCAATGAATTAATGAATGATTACCTTATTTATATACTTAATTTTTTTATTTTTTTGGGTTATTTTTCAAAGAGTAGCTAAATTATAAACTCAAATTGAAATATATAAATAATGATAAACCTTTATTGCATAATACATAATACATAATACATAAACACTCACGCCTGTCACCCAGAGGGGTAGGCAGAGACTACGGACTTCCATTTACTTTTTTTCTTACCTTTATTGCAGTTTTTGAAAATACGAATACATAAGTAAGAATCTCAAATTGAATGTGATTTATGGGCAACAACTACACCTACGCGCGTTTCTCTGTGTGCGATACAATTCGCAACGTTTTTGCCGACCGATCGACCCTTACGAATGCGTGCGTAGTAAAATAGAGGGCGTTGGATAATTAAGTAAAAACCAACTTCAAAATCAAAAAAGAATAAGTATATAAAATAATTTCCACATAATATCATCTGAAGTCGAGGTTTCAATTATTTGATAAACTGTGTCTTAGTAGCGTCGAATATTTTATTATTTTTAGCCTTTAAAGTTGATTTTTACTTTTTATAATAGGTTAATTTTTAGGAATCTATATTTATCTAGATACCAAAAATCTGGGTACGACTTGACTCACATCGAGTTTGGTGTTGATACGTATTTTTACAGAAAGGTTACATTTTTATAAGCACACACACAATGTCTAAATATGTGGAAACACGTACTTTTGAGAAATAATTTATATTATAATTAATAAAAATCACTTATTTTAACAATATTTTGTTGTTTTTTTAATTGGCGTTACGGCTCTGGGTTCTAGCCCTTTTGAGCCTATTTTATTACGAATTTCCATTGTCATTCGTCGAATTGAGGGGGAAGGGGGGGGGTAGGTGTATGGGGAGTAATTCAGAGGGATTTCTGTATCTATTTTGAGACTGCAACGTCTCCGGCGCTGCGGGAAGAGCAGCGCCGGAGACGTTGCGTTTGTTACGCCTTTGCGTAACAAATCGCAGGCATCCCTCCTCGCCTCCGCAGCTTCGACTCGTCCGATGCCTACGATTTGTTACAGCAGGCGGAGGCTGCTCCCCCTACGCGCCTCCGGTTCTATATAACCACTCTAGGGGTAGGACAGACTCGTACCACGTGGAGTCGGGGTCAATAAATTTGGTTCTTTGACATAAGTAGAACCTAACCTATTTTATTTATTATCTGCCCTAATAGGTACTGTTAAAATAAAGCAAATCAAATATAATTAATAATTTATTAATCAATTTTGTAAACATATTGAATAGTCTAAATTAATTCTTCGAAGACATCTTTATGTGTTATTTTTATTTTTCTTCGCCAAGAATATTCAATGAGCCAGTCTGTAAAGTTTGCTTTGTGAAGAATCGACATCCGTACTAACGACGACAATGACATTACAAAATAGCGCCAGTTTTACGCTAGGAATGTAACATAAACATTGCAAAAATAATTAATTTTCAAATAATGTTTTTTCTCAAAAAGTACGCGTTTACGCATATTGAAACTTTATGTGTGTGCTTATAATAGTGTAACTTTTCTGTAAAAATACGTATCAACCCCCAACTCGACGAGAGTCAATCGAAAGCTAAGCCTGGTACTATAACCCTGTTCTACGCATTCTGTCATTAAAATAAATCTGTCATAAAAATTCAGCATGGAGGACATTATTCCTTAGATTTTTCAAAATGAAAAACACTACAGATGAAGGGTTCCGGTCATGATTACGCACAACAAACTAGCCTTAGGTCTCAATTCTTCAAAAGAATATGCAAAGTTTAGATTAATTTGATTTAAAATGACCATTTTCATCAAATATGGTGGCATAAGAATAAGTCCTCGAAACAAACTACCAAACCAGGCGACACTTTCTTTATGATTCTTTTATTGTTATTGAATCTCCTTACTTTTACAGTTATCTAAGCAGATGAAAATGACGCAATGAAGTATGTGTGTATATTATGGATAAGTGTTTCGGTTTTCATCCGCCACAACTAGGTTTCAGCCGCATTGCGGTTGGTTAAACTTAGGTGTGATCGATTTGTCCGAATAACTTCTAAATAGTATAAACATCCGCGGCTTGACCTGATTTTTTATTTAAACCTGAAATTGTACTTTATAACTTACTGCCGCCGATATTACCTGTTATATGCTTTCGTATTTATCACAATTAGTCAAGTCATAGTTACTAATCTATTATCGGCATGTGTAGCCGGCTAAACCTAGGTGTAATCGCACTTCGGCTTTTAGCCGTTAAATTTTAAACTATTCTAAGCGAGTGCTTCCTTGCTATCCCACCTGATGGTAAATGGTGATGTAGCCGATGATGATGAAACGCACTGACTAAGTTCAACAAAAGCCTATTGAAGATACCCACATTCAAATCGGATCATAAAAAAGAAATACAGATAAAGTTACAGTAAAGTTATAGTCTATATACGTCCCGCTCCTGGACACACAGGCCTCCTCTCATTTCCGAGAAGGTTTTAGGGCAAAGAAATGTCCGCCGCGCTGCCCCAATGCATGTTGGCGAACTTCACATGCCTTCGAAACATTTTTTTTGTTATTACTCAGACGTTTGAATCTTTTCCTTCACCGCGAAGCACGTGGTAAATCGGCACTTAAAATTGCAATTAACAATTTCATTGGTGCTGGGTTGATTGCGTACTACGAAATTTATAGCGAGCGCTTAGATCCAGAGCTACCACGGCTCTTGAAACGTTCGTCTTTCTGACCACTATACGGAGGACGGTAGTATACATCGGTAGTATATATCGTCTTTCTGACCACTATACTCCTCGGTAGTATAATGACAGATGCTGGCAACTTATTCTACTTATTTGTTATAGCATGACGAACGATGAAACAAATTGTTTGCCTCGAATGCGTGGTAAGTCGACAATGAGGAGACTGACTGGGTCTCTGTTTGTTCGATGGTAAAAGGGCACACTTCAGTTCCAAACTTGACGTATGATTTCACCAATAAGCCTCTTAGCTCATTTTTCCATTGATACCAAATACATAAGAAAAAATATTTTTGTAACTGATAAGTCAGAATCCTTCAACTTTTATAGATTAATTCAGAATTCATAAAAGTTGAATGATTTAATTATAAAGTCTAATAATCGACACTTATATCAAATTGTCATCAATGTTATTTTACAACGCCATTCGTTGCATCAAATAATCGTAAAAAGAATAATAAAATGTATATTTATATCTGCTATCGGCTATTGAATATTCATCTATATGAATTGACATTATCCATTACTCAACATACATGTATATTGTAGTATGTTCCTTAGTATGCATCTTCCTCAAATTTTATTTAAAAAAATAAAAACAGGAACAAAGATAATTTGAAATCAACCATTTTACTAAACAATGTAAATTATTTGGAAGTAATTTGAAGTAAAGACTTTAGAAATGAGTTGGGGGGACCGTGTGACTCGAACTTTAGGCCTAGTCAGTTTGAATAGCCTATCATGTAGAGGATATCATGGGGGTGGTGTCATGGTTGAATAGGGGCAAAAAGTTCTCATTACACTCCTAGGGGGTCAAAATGGCCAAAAATCAAAAAATTGGGGGTGGCTCAAACTTTAGGTATAGGTAAGTCAGCTTGAACAGCCTATCATGTAGATGATGTCATAGGGGTCATGGTTGAATACGGTAGAAAAGTTCTCATTACACTCCTAGGAGGTCAAAATGGCCAAAAACCAAAAAATTAAAAATTCCTATTTCGGCTATAACTCCGCCTCCTTCGGAGGTTCTTACACAGTCTTTACTTCCCGCATCCGGCTATTTTTTTATAGGATGAGGGTGACAAACGAGCACACAGTCCATCTGATGGTAAGTGGTTGCTGTGGCCCATAGACATCTGCATCTGTCCTCGATTACGAATGAAAATGCAGATGCGTTGTCACCCGTGAGGACTAAGATAGAATGCCTCTTTTCCAGTAAAAAGGGTCTCCGGTTCTTTACACTCACCATACGAAACACAGGAGCATTAAGCTGCTATTTTACGCTGGTATTCTGTGAGAGCGTGGTCCTTACCCGGTCGAGCCGACCCATTCGTGCTACAACTATACCAGTAATACTTTACTACCAGTTTGGAAGTAAAGACTAGAAATGAGTTGGGGTGACTCGAGCTTTAGACCTAGTCAGTTTGAATAGCCTATCGTGTAAAGGATGTCATGGGGGTCATGGTTTAATATGGGAAAAAAGTTCTCATTACACTCCTAGGGGGTCAAAATGGCTAAAAACCAAAAAAATAAAAATTCTTATTTCGGCTATAACTCCTTACCTTCGGAGTTGCTTACACAGTCTTTACTTCCCGCATCCCAATTGTTATAATTACATATATATTTTTAATTATTTATAGACTTTATACGGCATATTTTTCATCGGGACTTACGGTTGACCTTGCATTATGCTGTGAATGCCTAAGCGCTGCGCGCTCTCCGAGCTCCACCTAAAAACGGTTAAATGTAAAAAAAATGTTTGAAACATTGGTTGTACAGAGTTTTATAGTCTACAATTTTTATGTTAAGTGCAAATAATAAACCATAGGAAGCGAGATATTTCTAAAAAACCGATTTTTGTGACATTTGACCTTGAATATCTTAAGACGTGGTCACGAAATTTTTATGAGACTTTTAGGACAACATTTAGAATGCCAAAGCAAAGTTTCATACAAGTTTACAACTTATTATCTCTCATTCCGAGGTTGACTGTCTTTTTAGGCTTAAATGACTTGACTATGCGATGAGACGGCTGACTATGTAATGAGAAATTGGATGCTTGTAACCAAAGACCGGGCTAAGTGGTGCGCCTTGGGGGAAGTCTATGTCCAGTAGGCTGGTGATGAATTTATGAAGTTGGGGGATTTATTTATTCGATACACAATGTCTAAGCACTGACTATTCGAGAAATATAATACAACAATGTACTAACCAAATTGTATCATTATGAACCTAGAAGGTACGGGAACGTGTACTATTTCCTGTCTGTTCCACATCTGATTAGTAAGGGTAAAGCGTCTAACTCTAATTCTACATAGATTTAACAATACATACATACAGTATTTTATTTTATCCTTTCATTATAAGGTAATTACAATAATTGCTAATTTTAATAATTGACTGGGAGAGAAAGCCTAAAGGCATTAAGTTCGCCCTTAGTAACCTTTTTGAAATAGCTTTATATTTTGAGCGACAAGATGTATTTTACGGTTTTTTTGTCATTTGCCTTCTCTTCAATTTTTTTTAATAATATCCCGTTGGTCTCATGAATAGGTTTTTGTAGCATTAATAACTCGCTTTTCATTCAATTCAATCTCAATTTCAATCTGTAATATTTCCTGAATCGATCCATACAAATTCGCCTATTTTTTATCCTAAATTTTTCACTGTACATACTTTTTTTTTCGTAACAGCCGTCAAAGGGTGACCACTTTTTTCTTCATCTCTCAAATTTAATTGACTGTGCTGAAATTTATTAAGCTGGGTACCTACACTGTTGCCTTATAAGGACGGTTCTAGGCGATGTTTGAAATCGTAAAAATCATCGAGCGAAAATGTTCGCGACGCAAATAATTTTACAATGAAACGTTATTTTTGAAAAAATGTGGAGGGATTTGCAATTGGAAAAATTAAATAATAATGATTAATTTTACTACTTCAAAATAAATTACAACCGGCTAGTGTTCCAAAAAACTTTCTGTATATTCTATGTGAATATGTATACATACATACATATAATCACGCCTCTTTCCCGTAGGGGTAGGCAGAAACCACTTCTTTCCACTTGCTACGATCCTTACATACTTGTTTTGCTTCGTCCACTTTCATTATTCCCTTCATACATGCTCTACGGTTTAGGGTACTCTTGACGTGGCCTTTTTTCAAGACGTCCCTGATTTGGTCTAGAAATGTCCGCCTAGGTCTACCCCTTCCAACACTTTCATTCACACTCGCCTTATACACTTTTTTCGTCAATCGTTCTTCATTCATTCTCTCTACATGGCCAAACCATCTCAGCATACCTTTCTCAATTTTTGTCACTACATCTTCTTTCAGACCACAACGTTTCCTTATCTCACTATTTCTTATCCTGTCACTCAGTTTAACTCCTATCATACTTCTTAATGCTCTCATCTCAACTGAATTTATTCTGCTTTCATGTTTCTTCTACCATACCCAACTTTCACTTCCGTACATGAGTGTCGGAACCAACACCCCCTCATGCACAGCCAAACGAGCCTTGTTAGACACCTTCCGACTGCTCATAAAAGAGTGCAAAGCTCCATTCACCATGTTTCCTGAATTCACTCTTCTTTCGATATTACTCTTACACTTTCCATCTCTTGTAAACTTTGAACCCAGATACACAAACTCTTTCACCTGTTCAATTTGTTCATCTTCAATCACAATATTGCAGTCTGTCACTGCCTCATTTTTTCAAACACCATCACTTTCGTCTTCCTTACATTCATCTTCATTCCCTTTCTAACAAAAGCTCCACTCATAGCAGTTACCATCTCCTGCAACTCCTCGGCCGAAGACGCAAGTAATACTTGGTCATCAGCATAGAGAAAACATTTGACGAGTAACTCATTCATTCTCAACCCACTTTCACACTCTCTTTTAAATCTGTCAAACAATTGTTCATGAACAGATTAAACAGTCACGGTGACGCTACACATCCCTGTCTAACACCTTTTTCGATATTAAACCGTTCAGTGAATGCCCCGTTTATCCTTACACAATCACTAGAATCCCTATAAAGAGATTGCAATTCATCCATGCTTATCTCATTTTCATCAACATTTATATTTGTTTCCGTGAAAGGTGGCAGATGCTGTACCTACACTTCCTCTCTTTCAAACACACATTCTTCTCCTTTTATAATGCTCCCATCTTGACTCCTGATTGTACTCAGCTCTGAGGTAGAAGTTTTTCCTCTGACTGTTTTGATGGTTTTCCAGAAAAACTTAATTTTTGACTGGAAATCTTCAGTGAGCCTCCTATCGACATCATCCTTTCGTTCTTCTTTCTTTCTAGACATAATTTCTTTCGTTGCTGTTTTCAATCTTTTATACTTCGTTCTTGCTTCCTTTATCTCGTCATCCGTTGCCTTTTGAACTTTTTGGTTAGCTTTTGTTGCTAACCAATCCAATCACGCTTTCTTCTTTTCTTGCACAACCCTTTGTACATATTTATCCATCCACACGTTATCATTCTTTCTTCCTTTCCTTCTTTTAGCAACCCCGCATACCTCAATAGCAACATTTACGACCCCTTTCTTAAATGTCTCCCACAAATCTTCAATCACTCCTATCTCTTCTATCCCTTTAAAACTCTCTTTCAGTTTCTCTACATACTCGTCTTTCTTTTCTTTTTCGTGAATATGTATAAAATGTTATAAAATCCAGGACAGATGAAAACTGTGTCCGGCAGTGGACTTTTGCGGGCTATTAAAGATTAAAAGGAAGTACAAGTACTGACGATCAAGCCCCGCCACGCCTAGCAATCTCTGACTAGTTCCCCAAAGAGCATCCGTTCGCTAATTGCATTCCATTAACCCTTGTTTGCATTAGTCGGCGGTAATTACGAGCGCATATTAAAAATATAATTGAACGCAGTGTAAAACTCATCAATATAGACTAGTATTCATAAACAACATTATCTATCTTATGTAGTAGTGATCACATAGTTTTACCTGACTTAAATGACACAGGCCTCGCATCCAAGATGGAGCCAACACAGTCCCGGCTAGTTACACTTTGGATAGAGTGCTGTGGTTCGCAAATTCGAATATTTTATTATCACAAAGAGTGAAAGTGATGTTTTTGTCGATATTCTTTAAGACACGGATATCGAGAGAGTGCGCAGGAATAACATGATTTAATTTCTAAAAACTATCTAACAATTTTAATTTTCCGTCCCCGTACCACTATTGGAAAGAAACAAAGAAAGAAAATAACATTTATTGGAACACGCTTCAAACATCATTTAATATGTTCGACAACCAGACGTGGCGTGTATCCAGCCTTCGTCGTCGGCATGCCAAGGCTTCAAACTGAACTTTGATTTTCGTAATGCATACAGCAAAGTAGTAGAATAATTTATCTGTTTGTGTCTTTCCTTCCGATTACAATGTGGATTTCTTCAAATTAAGAGAGTGCACAGGCTTGCTGCGCTAAGGTAGTGCGTTTTAAAATCCACGGCTTCACACGGTGACAAACGAGCACACAGTCCACCTGATGGTAAGTGACTGCTGTGGCCCATATCGTAGATATCTACATCTACCTTCGATTACGAATCAAAATGCAGATGCCTTGTCACCCATGAGGACTTAGATGGAATGCCTTGTTTCCAGTATAAATCGTCTCCGGTTCTCTACACACACCATACGAAACACAGCAGCGTTAAGCTGCTATTTTATGCTGGTATTCTGTGAGACAACAACTATACGAGTAATATAGCTGCAGCGGGGCTCTACCACGTAAAAAAATGTTTGTGAATATTCCCACTTTCCATATTAACTCTGAGCTCTGACACTGTTAGCCATTCGGCTTGCAATACGATTGTGTAGTACTGATTGGAATCATGGAGGTGGTTGGCTTAGTTTTGACATTTGACGTTTAGTTTCGTTGTATAGTGTAAATGTCTCAAAAAAGAGATAATAATCTTGTTTTTTTATATTTGTCAGAGAGACAGAGGTTGTTATTAAATAAAATATCACCAAAACAAATGTGAAAATGGCGCCAAGTTTGGTACGAAACGTTGTATTGATAATTTGGAGTTTTCGGATATATTCTATTTTTTTATGCAAATGAGCATCCGGCTCACCTGATGGTAAGTGACTAGCGCCGCCCATGAACAACTGCAACACCGGGAGAATTGTATGCGCGTTGCCGGCCTTTTAAAGCTCTTTTCTTGAAGGTCCCTAAGCCTTATCGGTCCGGAAAAATAGCCAGTGGTAAATTATTCCACGGAAAGGTCGTACGTGGAAAAAAGCTCCTAATATAACGTACAGTGGTGGACCGCCAAGCATTCAGATGGTGTGGGTGGTATCGAGAATATTGCCGCGATGTGCGTTCGTGAAATTTGGCGGCTGGGAATAATCCAACAAATTCCTCAGAGCACTTCCCGTGGTAGATGCGAAAGAAAATGCAAAGGGATGCAACATCTCTTGGCAGCGCCAGTGAATCGAGCCGATCGGTGAGGACGAGTCCTCACCGGTCGTTGACAATTCGGTCTCTGCACTCTGCGCTCTGCTCTGCGCTGGATGCGGTCAAGTGGAAGAAGCTGGATTTAGAGTCCTTTCTATAGGCCTAATGATCCACCTTAACTTGTGGCACTAAAACGTCTCCTGCCTAGTTATAACTTCCAAACGGGTCATCTTGTTTGAAATGGACCACGAGAATATTATTTTCATTGAGTCATATAACCACATCGCTGGCAATAGATAATCCCCCTGCCAACCTGGCAATTTGCATATAATTTCTAGGATATTTTTTTAATGTATGATAACATATATTAACGGAAGCACCATAAGTTCACCGTTTTGCTTATCGCTAGCACGGAACTCTAAAGAGTGATTATTAAAATGAAAATGAAAATATTTTTTACGTGGTAGAGCCATGCTGCAGCTATATTAGTAGTATGGTTGTAGCACAAATGGGTTGGCTCGACCGGGGAAGGGCCACGCTATCATAGAATACCAGCGTAAAATGGCAGCTTAACACTGCTGTGTTTCGTATGGTGAGAGTAGAGAACCGGAGACCCATTTTACTGGAAAAGAGGCATTCCATCTTAGTCCTCACGGGTGCATTTTGATTCTTTATTGAGGATAAATGTAGATGCATATGGGTCACAGCAACCACTTACTATTAGGTGGACTGTGTGCTCGTTTGTCACCCTATCCTATAAAAAAATATTTTCTTAATATTATATCAAAATGTGATGTTGATTACTATTTAATTTTCATGAAAAGATGAAATTTGGATAGTATTACAGGGGTCATATTAAGGTTTGTTTTTAGAGTATTTATAAGCTTGCTTTATAATTACTCTGTACTCTAATTAAGGGTTTGTTTTTATCAACTTTTACGCTACTTCTGAACTGCATACTAACCAACGCTATACGAATCCCCTTATAGCGTTGCGAACTCGTACTACCTATATCATTATGGTAGATAATAGCAAAAACTAATTAAATGTTTAATTAAAATCAATTCCAGTCACGCATCTCTATTTACAATAGTTACAATGCACCAATTTAAAATTGACAGATAATTTTAGTAATTTAAGTAAATTATATTAAAATATCGCCAAGAATTCTCAAACAAAACATAAGCAAAATAATTACGGTACAAGGAAAATATCAGAAAGTGTTTGTAAAAAATGAACGCAAAGACGATCTAATTGATGTCTTTTTTTTAATAAAATGATTATTGAAATGTACAAAAAACCTAATTTAGGTTAAAAAAGAATAAGGGCATTATTATCTTAAGAATAGCATCAGTAAATACAAATACTAACATTAAAAATAATGATGTCTGTTTAGTAGTGTCAGAAAAACAAATAATGTTTATTTTCAAACGATTTCAAAAAGTAGGAGGTTTACAATTCGTCGAAATGGTTTTTTTTTATATATGTTCACCGATTACTCGAAGACGCCTGAACCGATTTGGAAAATTCTTATTGTTTTAAAGGTTTTTTGTACTTCCCAGGTGGTCCCATTTAAATTTTATTGAAATTGGTCGAGCGGTTTTAAAAAAAATCAACAATAAATTATAATTATATTAAAGTCGTCTGTACAAAATGTTTAATTTTAACACATGTTATGATTTAATTTTGGATAAATATGCAAATGTACATAAACCACATTTTTTTCAATGTCCAAGGTTTTTTTTTAAATTTAAGTTAAGGTCCAAAACGCACTTCTAAAAATGATATACAGGTGCAAGGTGTTTAAGGTCGTATCGAATTCGATTTACTAGACATTTATAAAATTAGTCAACAAATAAATAATAAGAAAATTAAATTAAAATTAAATCGGTTAAAACGCCCTTCTGAAAATGTTACGCGACTTGTCGTGTCCGACACTCGCGACACACCCTTATGCTATGTCAAACAATAGATTAATCGAATCGACTCGTCAAATCGGGCTACGAACGGACGTGCAATTTACATACATCGAAAATTGAGAAGGCACTGAATTTTTTTCACGCGTGATCTCTAATATAAAGTGAATTACAGAAAACAGCCGTGTAGTGGCGGTTAAAAATATCCACTATCTCATATCTTCCCGTGGGTGTCGTAAGAGGTGTCAGTGGGAAACAGGCAGGAGATGAGAGAGATCTTCCTGATAACAGCAATATCACAATAAAAAAGAACTACGGTTCCCAACCCGTACGCCAAGCGTGGTATTTACGGCAATATACTCCCCAATGAATAAAGTTACGAAAGGACGGCCCCCAGTCCCCGGTGGCCCAGCTATTCCTGGCTACGGTGGCGACCATGGTAACGGCGGGGTAGAGGGTACTAAGAATCTCCGATGGAGGTTCGGTTGCCACCTACGACGACTCGACCCGGCAACTTATAACGCACGCACACTGGGGACTGACGAGAAGAACCTGGAGCTGGAGGAAGAGATAGACAAGTTGCGCTGGAATATTATAGGATTATCCGAGGTCCGAAGAGCGGGGGAGGACACGGTAATCCTAAAATCTGGCAACTTGTTCTATCACCGGGAGCGTTTCTCGTTAACAACGTTGTAAAGATTGGGAGTGTGTCGACGAGGGTTGCGTACCTTATACTCAGAATCACCAAACGGTATTCGCTGAAGGTCATACAGATTTACGCACCAACGTCCACACACCCGATTAGGAGGTGGAGGAAATGTACGAGGATATCTCTAGATCCATGCATTCCTCCAAAACCCACTATACGGTGTTAATGGGAGAATTCAATGCAAAACTAGGCACAAGAGAGAACGGTGAGCTGAAAGTAGGGAAATTCGGAATGGGGCAACGGAACCAAAGGGGCCAGCAGCTGGCTGACTTCATAGAGAAAGAGGGACTCTTTATGATGAACTCTTTCTTCCAGAAGCGTTCCCACAGGAAGTGGACCTGGTCGAGCCCCGACGGTTCGACAAAAAATGAGATTGACTTCATTATGACGACCAGACCACAACTGTTCAGTGATGTCTCAGTGATCGCGAGGGTGAAAACCGGCAGCGATCACCGAATGGTTAGAGGCACACTGAACCTAAACGTTAAGTTGAAGACGTCTCGTCTAATGAAATATACGCTCCGCCCCCCTCGTGCTCTAGTCCAAAGCCCCGAAACCTTTCAGCTCGTGTTACAAAACCGTTTTTGGTGCCTAGAAGACTGCAATGAAGTGGAAGATATGAATGATAAGCTCGTGGGAACTGTCCATGCGGTCGGAGCTAAGTTCTGCAAGATCCGCCGCAGAAGAACACAAAAACTCTCCGATCACACTCTTAGTCTCATGGCTGCTAGACGGGAAATGAAGCTGGGTAGTTATTGGGAGCACTAAGCTCGAAGTTGTTGACGAATATGTTTACATGGGACAAATAGTCCAACTAGGTAAGTCCAACTTCCACCGAGAGGTCAATCGATTTAACTCGTTTGGGCAGCGTTCGGGAAAATACGGCACATCTTCTCGTCAGGTATACCTCAAAACTTAAAAACGAGACTGTACAATTAGTTCGTGTTGCCAGTGATGACTTATGGAACTGAGACGTGGTCCTTCACTGCTGGCCAGATGAGGAAGCTCAAGGTCACTCAGCGAGCTATGGAGAGGGCTATGCTCGGAGTTTCTCTGCGTGATAAACTTAGAAATGACGATATTCGCAGTAGAACCAGAGTGACCGACATAGCCCAACGGATTAGTAAGCTGAAGTGGCAGTGGGCCGGCCATGTAGCTCGAAGAACCAACAACCGATGGGGGAAAAAGGTTCTATGGTGGCAGCCTCGTACCGGCAGACGGAGTGTAGGGCGTCCCCCACAAGAGGAAGTGACGACCTGGTAAAACATGCAGGAAGTCGATGGATGCAGGTGGCTCAGGTCCGTGTTTTGTGGCATTCCTTGGGGGAGGCCTATGTTCAGCAGTAGACTTGTGAAGGGCTGTAATGATAATGATGATGACGGAAAACTAACCGTTTCATACTAAAATGTATGGAAAGCGGGGAACGATTTCTGCTAAAAAATGAATGATATTTCGGCTTAAATTCTTGCTTTACGGTTTGAATTAGTAAAAATAATGAATGGTGAATGTGTGAATACTTTTATCTATCATCATGTTTTAAGGCTGTTACATTGTTAAAATCGTGAAAGACGCCCAGGTTTACAAAAAGTTATAGCCGAATCCTTTTGTTGATTTGCTACTAAAAAATTATGTTTTATAGTATATAAAGGTATAAAGTTTGACCGTTGTATTGTAGCCAAAAGAAGGAAAAACCTAGCAGCTACAGCCGTCACTGTTAAAACCGCTTTAGCTAGGAGGCAATATGTAAAACAGTCTGCGACTCTATACAACGTCATTAATAAAAACATAAATATTTACCACCTTAATTACCGAAATTGCAAACATGCTCTAACCAAATGGCTATTGAATAAGAGCTATGATGATACTGAGGCTCTTTTAAGCATCATAAAATAATCTAATTTAATTGTAACACACACACACACACACACACACACACACACACACACACACACACACACACACACACACGCACGCACGCACGCACGCACGCACGCACGCGTTTGCGTATAAACGCACCTTTGGCGTGAATGTAATTACTTTTATTATCTTAATTTATATAGTCAATTATTATGTATAAAGGTCATGCAAGTAGTTAATGTAAGTGCTATGGAAGAGCGGAGTCTCCTAACACAAGTTTTTATACTTAAAAGGAGACCCCGTCCCCGGTTATAATTAATGTATGATCATTTACTGAATAAACTATTTTTATTTTATTTATTTTTATTTATAGTTAAGATCGTCACAATTTATCTGTATTGTTTAAATTTTTTGAATATTTGACCATTATTACAAAAAAATCAAATACAAAGGCTGTTTTAAGCCTATTTTGTATTTTTCCTCAAGAACGGCTCAACAGTTTAAGATTAAATTTATATTAAAAGATTTCAAGAAGTCATAATAAAAAAAAATGTATTGCTTTTATTTTATTTTTGTTAAATATATTTCTTAAAATATAGTAAACATAATTCGGCCTCTTTCCGCCCCCCGAAGCTCCCCCGCTGTGGCCCATTACGGATATTCACCAATGTCGGTGCGACTGTTGCGACGGGTGGACTGTGAGCACGCTATTTTCTGAAAAAAATATTAAAAAGTTCGCATTATTTCAAATTTATACAAACAGATTTGCTTTAATTATTACATACAAGACCTGCATTAGAAATCATACGTCATCCTCCTTACTCGCCATTATCAAAACTACAAAAAAAATATTTTCGGGAAGCGGTACAAAATGCCTTCATTGACTTTATAGAGTCCGAAATCCCAGAATTCTATCGCAAAAGAATATAAATTCTTCCTTGGTGATGGGAGAAATGTATCAATGGTTTGTGATTGAGATTGTGATTGAGACTGAGATTTATATTATGAGGGTAATTTCATACTTTAACTTCTATTAATAAAATAATGAGGAAATAAAATAAAAATGTATGCAATTTACATAATATATCGTGTTTGATATTTAACATGTGTATATTCTGAATTCAAGTATTACGTTTAATACAAACTAGAGGATATCATTCAAAAGAATTTCCCTAAATTAAAGAACTAGGTAGGTATCAACAGCCCCTTCATTCCTTAACTCAAAAACAATAATAAAAAAAACGTGTTTTAAGCTGTAGTAGGATTTGAGATTTTAACTTTATATTTGTTTTGATCATAAATATAGAAGTTATTAATAATTTGACTACAGCGTCACCAATCAGAAGATAGACCAGTATATGTACAGGCTGGAAAAGACATGGAGGAAAAGTTCATTAAATACTGAAGATGTCAAATTTCATCAACAGAAACATTTAAAAAAAAATCGAGTAAAGGTTATCGAAGCATCTAAAATGCTAAAAAGAATAAAAGATAGTCGCTATTTTATTAAATTAATCGAGTGCGTCTACGATAAGGCCAAAATGTTCATAATAAACATATAGATAATAAACAAAATCAAACAGATCTTGAAATTAATAATTCGTACCTACCGAATTTACTTGAAGATACGAGTACACCTTGATAAATGGATAGAAGACTATAGAACAAATGCTCACAAACAATATTACAATCTAAAAAAGAAGAATAGGCGTCTTATGGTTAAGTAGTTATATCTTTCAGACAACCGTGTGGTACTGAAAAATTCTTAAAAGTTATATCGACAAACCAGACCACACAAGATACTGTAAGGAATTTCGATTGCGGGATATTTCTGTTTGAATATTCTGACAAAGTTTCTTTCATGGTCGCTAGGATGTAGCTTTTGTATTTGTACTTTTTCAGCACACTAAGTACACGAGTGTGACGACTTAGTATTAAACACTTCAGCAGTTTCCCTACTTAAAGCCTGTTATTCGATGTTCGATACGATTTTCCGCTTTGACAAGTTTTTTTATTGCCGGACATTCGGCAAAATATAGAGTTTGAGGTCACTCACGTGTGTGCTTACTACTTCCATCTTTGAATATTTCAATGATAAGGGTCAGAAAATCCATAAACAAAATATTTTTTGAAATGGTATGCACAATATTATTTTATCAGGAGGCTAAATAAAATTTTGAGAATATGTATAAAAATGGCTTCAATTTCATGCGGATCTGACATCAAACAAAAACATCCATTAAAAATAGTAACTGGCAACCGACAATTGACAACAGACCTTAACAGGCTTTCACACACAATCCGTCAGCACTACGTCATTACGCAAACAACCACTACTACTGTACACATGAGTCCCTATAATTTTTAGAATTTTCCATAATCCAAAAGAATTAACTGCCTGTTAGGTTGCTATTGGTCGTAAACGCGATTACTCATCATAAGATCTCGGGTTTGAATCCCAGGTCGGGTCAAAATCAGTTACTGGCTTTTTCTATCAAGAAATTCTCAGTAACGGCCCGGAGTCAGAAATTTAGCAGTGCTTCACTGCTGTGCTTCGGAAAGCACGTGAAACCGTTGCTTCTGCGCTTGATCTCTCTCCGATCGTGGATTACCGTCCAATCGGACTATAAGAATAAGAACTTACTGTTCGCGCATACACTCAGGCACTATAATCCTGTCATGGTTAGATGGCTAGTGTCCATTAAGACTGGCCGCTAAGACTGAAATACGGTCTTGAGGACATTATTTTACATAATCACCACGATTGACAGGCGGGTTGGTGAATGATAAGTTCTTTAAATGTGTTTTCATAGTAAACAGAAATCCCTATAGGTTTCAGATAGCTGAGCTTTAAAAATTTTACTGTTCCTCAAATTCTTTCGCCCTATTTCGAACTTGTGGGCTTAAACCTAAAACCGTTGCTGTAATTAAACATTTTTAAAAAATCCACACGGTTTATCTTAAACAGTATTTTGTTTTAAATCAATGGTTAATACGGAAACGTTCAACACAAAACAGTTAAATAACTTAAGTATAAAGAAAAGTATACCCTGCACAGCACCGGTTTCCGTACATAAGAAATAAATGCTATTATGATTGCATTTTACGGCAAATAATTTAGTAAATAACTTGTAGAAATAAGCTTAATGGCTAAAACAGTAATTTAAAAAACCAGAGTGCGTTAAAAAGCCTACTAATAAACCTTCCCCTCCATTTTTTGAATTTGCAGATGCATTAAACAGGGTTATTTTGCAATAACCGGCCAAATTTACAGATAAGGTTCAGAATAAGTAATAAAGGCAAATGGTGAAGAAAAATTAATTTAAAAAATCTCAAACATTGTCATTTTTTAACTGATTTTACTGCGCACGTACACATTCGTAAAGGTGGAGCGGTAGGCAAAAACGTTGTCGCCCATAAATCGCATTCAATTTGCGATAATTTCAAATAAAAGTAGAAGCCTTATTTACTCGTATTTTCAAAAACTGCAATAACAGTATATCATTATTTATATATTTGAACTTAAAACTAAACTTAAATTTAAAGTAACCCTTATAAATATTATATAGCCTATGTCACTCCTACATTTAATACGAATATAACGACACCTCATATTGTGTTAAAATCCATCAAGCAGTTTAGGCTACGGAGTGTGCCAAAGAAATATACATACGACTATATAATAATAATAATAGTCATTTATTTCAGGCTTTTTACACCCATTTCAAATATCAATAAATGTTAAAAAC
Organism: Parnassius mnemosyne; assembly: GCA_963668995.1. Taxonomy (NCBI): domain Eukaryota; kingdom Metazoa; phylum Arthropoda; class Insecta; order Lepidoptera; family Papilionidae; genus Parnassius; species Parnassius mnemosyne. The sequence continues at coordinate 19,770,083 of CAVLGL010000085.1, forward strand.
AAAATGAAAATATAAATATAAGGATACAATAAATAAAATAAATAAATGACAATTCAACTGTAATCATAGGTTAATACGAAAAATACTATAATTGCCCCCAAAAGGGAGTCCGTACTATAGTACTATAGTACGGACTCCCTTTTGGGGGCAATTTTTTTTTTTAGTTTTACTTTTTATGGTAATTTTATTTTTATTTGGTAATGTATTTCGAAAGTGTATGTATACATATACTTTCGAAATACATTACCCTCCTCCTGGGGCAGTCGGGTGATAAGGAAAACGTTGGTCACGACACAGTTTCGCCAGCAGATTACAACGATTAAAATGAACCGTGAAAAAATCATATCACTAATAACATGTGGGTAATAAATCATTGTTTTTCCCCGACATTTTAAAAGCATCATCATGCAGGTTTTCCCAAGGTTTATCTACTAACTATATTGCTAGCTAAAAATTTAGTATTTATTATCTAATCCCCTCCGCTTCTGACTGACACGACTATTTTTAATGATTATAATATTCTTTTTTCTGTATTTTTTATAGGATAAAGGCAACAAGCGAGCACACAGTCCACCTGATTCGCTAACAAGAGTAGTTGCTGTGACCCATAGACATTTACATTGGTCCTCAACTACGAATTATAATGCAGACGCATTGTAATGAGGATTAAGATAAAATGCCTCGTGTCCAGTAAAAGGTATCTCCGGTTCTCTACACTCACCATACGAAACAAAGCGGCGTTAAGCTGCTATTTTACTTTGGTATTCTGTGAGAGCGTGGTCCTTTCCCCGGTCGAGCCGACCTATTCGTGCTACAACTATACTACTAATATAGCTGCAGCATGGCTCTACCACTAATAAGCTAATGCTAGACTACTATCACACCTAATTATAAGTGTCGATACTCACTACTATAATTTTGGCTACAGCCGAAGATAGTAAAAAGCGCTTACTTAGCCTATTCCTTGCCTACACTCTATCTACACTCTAACAGACACCCACATTATTATCGGAATCGGAATGAAAGACAGATACTGACAACTATTGCGCATTACGAAAGACGAAGCAAGCAATTTGGTTCGAATGCATGGTAAATCGGCAACATTTTGGGTCCGATGTTAGAAGGGAGGGGGAGAAATTAATACATGTGATTTCTTTTTTTTATAGGATAAGCTTCACAAACGAGCACACTGTCCACCTAATGGTAAGTAGATGCTGTGGGGCTGTGGCCTATAGACATCTATATTTATCCTCGATTAAGGTTCAAAATGCAAATGCGTGGTCACACCTGAAGACTAAGATGGCATGCCTCGTTTCCAGTAAAAAGGGTCTCCGGTTCTCTACACTCACCATACGAACCACAGCAGCATTAAGCTACTAAGTAGCTTGTATTGTGAGAGAGCGTGGGCCAATCCCGGTCGTGCCGATCCATTCGTGCTACGACCAAAATATAGCTGAAGCGTTGCTCCGCCACGTCGATTTCTGTTTCTGTGTCCTGTTGAACAATGACAGACTGGCGACAAAATGTGACAGATGTACTTAAGACATGCACCGTATGCAAAGTTCTCCAACTGATTTCGCCCACGGCTGCAACTTATGAATATGAATTTAAAATTGTGTTCGCGCTAAGACCAGTTGTTTTATGGTGATTTTTGTGATGGTTACCAAGGGGCTTTTACTAGTGCCATCGGACTCAGAGTCTCAAAGGTCGCATGATTTAACTGGTGTAGATGCATAATAATGCATAGAACAAAAAGAATAAAGTTACAGCCTATAATATTCCACTTTTAGCACAGGCGTCCTTTCATTTTTGCAAGCCTTATTTATGAAGCAATTAGTCCACTGCACTGCTCTAATGCGTTGGCGGACTTCACATGTCTTGAGAAGTTGTTATACATGCAGAATTCTTTCCGATTTTGCCGACCAACGAGCAGATAGTAAAATAACGCTTCCAATAGTAACTAACAATTTCATTGGCGGCGGCGGGGTTCGAACTCGAGTTGTTCGCATAAAAATGAAATTTACGGCGAGTGCTTAGCTACGGAGCTACCGCGGAAGCATTACACTACGAAAAACTTCCTAGTAAAGTACCCTGCTTATTTTAGTAAATTAATTATACAAAACAAAGCACGATCCTAAATCGTACATATCGTCCTCCTACATGTTTCGTTAAGTAGTTACTCCATTTAATAGGGTTTCTCAACTAACAGTTAAATGCTTTTACCCCAAAACCTTTCCTCCCCATTTTTGTCGATTCTGTTAGCAGGCCGCACAATTCTGTTAACTTTTCAATAGCATTCAGCTCGCTACGTTTTTCTAATGCTTATATCCATGTTAAGGATTTTAGCACACTAAGAATCCCTGAGCATATTAGGCATCTGCATAGGTTTCTATGTTAGTTCATTATTTACAGGTATTTTATAAAAAAAACATTCACCGGAAAGCATTAGCATTCTCCGTATGAGGAAACTCAAGGTTGCTCAGCGATTTATGGAGAAGACTATGCTCGGAGTTTCTCTGTGCGAAACTTGTATATGCAAATATTAAAGTTTAAAAAAATAATATAAGTATATGATATTTGGAATATATTAACAAAATAATGTTCATATTATTATAAACATTCATAATATTCATAAGATATTCATTATTTTTACGTAACAATACTCTTGAATCGGTTTACCATATTTGGTTAAATAAAAAAACACCATTACTATTAGATACATTAAAACCAAAAAAATATTTTCTTGGAGTTTATCAGCGTGACAGACTTCGAAATGAGGATATCCATTCCATAGTAGAATCACAGTAACCGACGTATCACGACGGATCAGTACTGTTAAGTGACAGTTGGCCGACCATAGAGCACGAACAACTGATAACCCATAGGGAAGAAAGGTTCTCGAGTGGCAGCCTCGAACCGGTAGGCGAAATGTAGGCAGGCCTCGCTAGATGGAGTGACAACCTGGTAAGATATGGAGAAAGTTGATGGATGCAGGTGGCTCAGAAACGTGCTTTGAGGTATTACTTGAGGTAGGCCTGTGTTCATCAGTGGACTTTTGATGGCCTGTAACGATGACAATGATACTGACAATGACGATGAAACATTTTCCTCATGATGGCATCGAAATAGAATTAATAATCCCATACAAATAATTATCCCGAGGATATTGTAAATATTGATATATAATATTTATTTAGAGGTAATTTCCAAAAAATCTAGACGCAAAAAATTCAAATTGTAATCGGAGTTTGACAATTAGATTGCAAAACCGCCTGTATAAGCATTTACGGTACGTCTTTCAAATTTGAGTACAGTGAGTGAATAATAGAGTGAATAATATACCGTAAAACGAAACAAAATAGGAAGAGATATTTATTTGGTCGTCCAAATGAGATATAAATGGGTACAGATTGCTCAATAGAACCATGTTACATAGATTATTAATTTACAACGAACAAGAAAACAGTTTAGTTGTTTTTAATATTTCTGAATAGCTCTGCTAAGCAAAAGGATTTTGACGTTTTACATGATTACCAGTTTCAAATTGAGCCTTGTAGATACTCCTACTAGGCATTCGAGCTTTGGGGAACCCCTCTCCCTTTTTATAACTTTCTCAATCACATATAACATGTTTTACTTAAGGCAGTAAGGCCCTCTCTCCGGCTAAATCCGGTCCTGACAATTATTATTACGATATACGATCAGTTATTATAAAAATAAATATTACTGACAGTATACATCTGATGTAATACCGTTGCTTACATGGAGACAAATCACGTATGGGTTTTCCCGATTATAATGACAGTGCAACAGCTAACACATTTCGCCATTTATTTTTAAAGATGCGTCATTTTTTATTTAATTTATCAATGGCGAAGAATCCCCAATATATCTTTCTAGCACTTTACGAAATTGTGTTTACTCATGACTTGCAACTCTAACTTACTTTTCCTTATGTTAAAAAGGTGAATACCAGTGTGCATTTAAGTGGGGAGGAGCTGGGTTTTGTTGAATCCATTGTTTTCCTCGATATTACAGTTGACGCTAAGCTTCTATGGGGCCCTCATATATCTAAACTAGCTAGCAAACTTAGTTCTACAGCATATGCTATTTATACGTGGTAGAGCCATGCTGCATCTATATTATGGTTGTAGCACGAATGGGTCGGCTCGACCGGGGAAGGACCACGCTCTCACAGAATACCAGCGTAAAATAGCAGCTTAACGCTGCTGTGTTTCGTATGGTGAGTGTAGAGAACCGGAGACCCTTTTTACTGGAAACGAGGCATTCCATCTTAGTCCTCACGGGTGACAACGCATCTGCATTTTGACTCTTAATCGAAGATAGATGTAGATGTCTATGGGCCACAGCGACCACTTACTATCAGGTGGACTGTGTGCTCGTTTGTCACCCTTACCCTATAAAAAAATGCTGGAAATAAGATTAGATGCCTTACATTTATTGAAACAGCTAGATTAGTATATATTAGTTAATTCCATAGCATAATGTCATACGGAATCTTGCTATGGGGTAATACGACTGACATTGAAACTATCTTTGTTTTGCAAAAGAGAGCCATAAGAACAATTTATAACTTATGTCCGAAGGAATCCCTTAGAGAAGAATTTAAAGAAATAAATATATTAACTTTGGCCTATCAATATATTTACGAGAACTTATTGTATATACACAAAAACAAAAATAGTTTTATTAAAAATAGTGATGTACATTCTGTAAATACTAGGACCAAGCACAAGTTAGTTATACCAGTTACTCGACTCCAAAGAGTCAGTAATTCCTTCATGGGGCAATGTATACGCTTTTACAACAAAGTCCCGTAAAATATGCAAACCTTTTCTATCAAAAAGTTTAAATTATTTATTAAGCAAAAATTGTCTAGTAAGGGTTGTTATACTACTTAAGAGTACATGACTGATAATAGCTCCTGGGAATGAGGTGATCACTACCATGCTGTTTCTAAATGTTTTCATAACAATTGTATAAATTATTATATTGTAAATTGTGCTTTTTTTTTAAAAGTCCCGCTGGGTTTCTTTCTGGTTTCTTCCAGGACAGAGGTTTTTTTTTGTGAAGCAATGGTAAAAGTTAAAGATGACTTTCAATAAGTATTATATATTATAATCTATATTGAATAAAAATGATTCTATTCTATTCTATTCTTACTAATATGCGGCTGTTAAAATGTGGTGTTATAGGTTCCAGCTACACTCCATGTCATGCCGTGGAATGTCGTGAGTAAAATAGGAAAAGCTAGACGGTACTCATGTCATGGCCTTTGATAGATAAGGAGAACAGCGTCAAATGTACGCGGTGTTTGGTATTGTGATCTGTTATACCCTTAACTAGTACACAATATTGCAGACCACTCCAGAAACATTGCTTATGAGCAAACATCACTTGAGTGGTCTAGAACCTAGAATGCTGACACAGTTTTCTAGTCATTGTTTGTGAATGAAGTAGTAGAGATTCCCATCATTACACCACAGTCAGTCGAGACCTAGTATCCGTCGCGTATGGGCATGCCCCGTTTTCTTAAATACTATTATAATTCATAATCTAATAAACGGGATTTCATTCCTCAAGTTGCTTTTCAACTGACTTCAAAAAAAGGAGGAGTTTCTCAATTCGACTGTATTTTTATGTATGTTACCTCAAAACTTGTTTGAAACGATTTTGATTAATTTTTTTTTATTTGATAGCTGGTGCTTGTCATGTGTCCTATGCCCATGTCCCATTTAAATTTGATCAAGATCTGACCAGTCGTTTTTGAGTTATCCCTAATAACGTGTATTTAATTGACTTCGACTACATTGATGATGTTCTCATTTTGTTTATATTGAAGTCGGTTGTAAAAAAATTTTAAGTTTACCGTCTGTTAAAAAAAACCCAACCTAACAGATTTTCAATGTGTTATGTTTTACTTTAGAATTCATCACCCGTATGCATATTTTGTATTTAATTTAATTCGCCTAACATTAGCGACAGATTGCACCCATGGTAGCAAGTCCGTATCTTATGTCTCTGTATTGTCTTTACTTGCAGAATAAATTTTATAGCACGTGTTTAAGATATTACACGTGGTAGAGCTTTGCTGCAGCTATATTAACAGTATAGTTGTAGCACGAATGGGTCGGCTTGACCGGGGAAGGACCACTCTCTCACAGAATACCAGCGTAAAATAGCAGCTTAATGTTTCGTATAGTGAGTGTAGAGAACCGGAATTCCTTTTTACTGGAAAGAATCAGGTGGACTGGGTGCTCGTTTGTCACCCTTATTCTATAAAAAAATATTATTATCTTATTCATATAATATATCATAAATACTATATTTATGGTTACTTTATTATAAATTAATAAATATTTTAATACATGCAAAAGATATAAACATTCCTACATTATAATTGCAACAATTTTATAATGATTTTAAAACGATACCGATATTATAAATGAAATCAAATATAGAATAGGACTTGATAGTGGCTGCTGGCCACTAAGTTATCGATAAACGTATACAAATGATTGTTCTAGATCTGACTGTTTGTGCCTTGTGTAATTAATGTAGGTGCAAGTGCCACGATACAGAGGTGTGCCTTAGACTTAGTAACGTTTAAAAAAACAAAATAAAGAAAATACTGTTGTTATGAAAATAAATATGTGAAGAAATAAAAATTTTATTCATTATTCTCAATATTTCCCAAAAGATAAATAAAGATAAAATTGGTAAATTCATTTGGGCATGCCTTAAGCGCATTAAAAAAATTACGTATAACATGATTATATGGAATTTTTTAAAGTAGTTTAAATACATTTCGACAGCACTATCGGCTTCAACACCCTCGAAAACCATGAAAATGACACCCATGATGAAAAAATTGGTACCTACTTCAACCGCCATCTTGGATTTACATTTCGACAGCACTATCGGCTTCAACACCCTCGAAACCCATGAGAATGTCACCCATGATGAAAAAATTGATATCTATTGCAGCCGCCATCTTGGATTTACATTTCAACAACCCTATCGGCTTCAACTCTCTCGAAAACCATGAAAATGACACACATGATGAAAAAATTGATACCTATTGCAGCCGCCATATTGGATTTACATTTCGATAGCACTATCGGATTCAACATCCTCGAAAAACCATGAAAATGTCACCCATGACAAAAAAATTGATACTACTTACTTTTAGTAAAAATCTCTCATTATTATTATAATCAAGTATTTAAGAAATTTGGTTATTCGAATATTGTGTATTTGTACAGCGATCTTTTTGAGCCGCTGCAAACAACCGAAACAATGTCCACTCACGACGGCGACTGAACGCCGAACTGAGTGAGTGAGTAAAGTTCTCTGTGTCTGTAGCTCAGAGTGCGGCTTCCGCCTATTTACAGAAATAATTTACATACAAGGTTACCAAATCAACGAAAACTTCGCCATTTTGGAGCCGAAAAAAATTAATTATAGCTAAACAAAACAAAATTACACTGCCATTTACATTTAGTGGCATCCCACATGATAGATGAAGAGATTACAAAATAGATTGAATTAAACAATGGATATTTTCAAAGGTTATAGTATTTACAAGCCTTGCGGACTTGATAAATCCACGCCACTAAAACGACTTTTTTTATTTAAAAATAGCAATTTATCGATTTAAAAAAAATATTAATAAGTTCAACAATCATTTATCTTTCTAACAATGCGCTTTTTATATCATTTATATGTATAATATGATTGCTAGATACGATTTCATTCGATAAAACGTTGGAATGTTAATTTTTAGGCGATAGTAGAACATACCTTGCGCTTTCGCTTAAGGCATCCAATATAAAGAGACTCTGCAGTACATATTCTTTTTTTTTCAGGACTAGTCTTAGTGGAAGCACTACATTGCTATTTAACATAATATGCATTATATAGAAGTTGTTCTGAACAGCATTGACATTTTCTTCGATAATGGTAATTAAAAAACCTTAAACTTATATGAATTAATTTCATGAAACTTCTATTTCATTATGTATAAGTATTTCCTGTTCAAATCCTGCCACTAAGTAACTGTTCGTATTCCGTAACTTTTCGATAAAGTAAAAAGTTAAGTAAAATTACAGCCTACTACATGCCACCTCTCACTTCTGAGAGGGTTGCCCTATGCAAAGAAGTGTACAACGCGCTGCCCCAATGCGTGTTGGCGGATTTCACATGTCTTCGAAATATTTTTTTTTATTTCTCAAACATGCAGGTTTCCTCACGATGTTTTCCTTCACCGCCGAGCACAAGGTAAATCAGTATTTTTAAAATTGCAACTAATAATGTCATTGGTGCTGGCGGGGATCGAACCAGGGTTGTTCGCGTACTGTGACATTTACTGCGAGCGCTTAAACCCGCCCCCCCCCCCCCGGCTCCCTGAACTACCACGGCTCCAATTTCTTGAAGAATAAACAAAGATACACAAGAGCCGTGGTCGGTCATAGCTAAGCGTTCGTCGTAAACTTCACAGTATGCGAGCAACCCGGGTCGATTCCCGCCAAGGCCACAGTCTCTTATAGAATAGATTAGAATAGCATAGAATAGAATATTTTTATTCAATATACATTACATGTGTAATTCTTATTGAAAGTCATTTTTTACTTTACCACTGGTTCGAAAAGAACCCTCTGTCTTGGGAAGAACCAGCAAGAAACCCAGCGGGACTTTTTTATACCCGGCAGTGATCGTATACAGGCGATACACGTTTTAAAAGAGGAACACAATGTACTTGTACGTAAAGCTTCGAGGGAAAGGCCTCCAGAACTGGAATGTGTGTACTGGAATATGGTGACATTCCGGAGTGACCACTGTAGTTATATACACTTATAATTTCATGTTTAATTTCAGAAATCACCTCCTTAATATTAGCAGATAAATCGTTATTATATAAAGAACGTAAGGATATTGTGAGCCTCTCTGTTGAACGAACTGTAGAAATGGCTTGTGTCGAGCTCGAGCACCTCATTGTTGTAAGTGTTTACAGACCCCCATGTGCTACTTATGACCATTTTGAAAGGATTGTGGAAGAAGTTTTACTCAAACTTAGTAAACAGAACAAGTCTATTGTAATGTGTGGAGACTTTAATATCAATCTCCTTGAAACTTCTTCCATTAGTATTAAGTTTCGCTCATTGTTTAAATCGTATAATCTTGTAAATTTATTCTTAGAACCAACACGTATTGCTGGGCCTATTGCGACCTGTATAGATAACATTTTTACAGATGTTAAGCCCTTGCATAAATCAATTATTCAAAATTTAAGTTCAGATCACTGTGGACAGTTAGTATCAATACCTTACATACACAAAAAACAGAAAAATAAGAAAGTTGTGTCCAATAAATGAACATCGCTTGGAGAGGTTTAGAAGTAATATAATAAAAAGACTTCCATCACTTTCGTTTAAAAATAGTGCTAATTATTTGTATGCTACATTATTTGAAATTATAAGTTGTGAATTTAGTAGAACATTTACTTCTAAAACTTTCTCTTTTAACAGTCGCAAATCATTCAATGAATGGGCGACAGTAGGAATTTATAAAAGTAGGCGAAGGTTATACGAGCTTTATGATGAAAGATCATATAATAGTAGTGTTATATTTAGAGATTATGTAAAAACATATTCTAAAATATTTAAAAAAGTGTGCTCCACTGCTAAAGCTTTACATTTCATCATCATCATCATCATCATCATCATTACAGCCCTTCACAAGTCCACTGCTGAACATAGGCCTCCCCCAAAGAATGCCACAATGCACGGTCCTGAGCCACCTACATCCATCGACTTCCTGCATATCTTACCAGGTCGTCACTCCATCTAGTGGGGGGACGCCCTACACTTCGCCTGCCGGTACGAGGCTGCCACTCGAGAACCTTTCTTCCCCATCGGTTGTCGGTTCTTCGAGCTATATGGCCGGCCCATTGCCACTTCAGCTTACTAGCCGTGTAGTGGCGGTTAAGAATATCCACTACCCCATATCTTCCCGTGGGTGTCGTAAAAGGCGACAAAGGGAAACAGGCAGGAGATGGGCAGCAGCATCTTCCTGATAATAGCCAAAATAACAATAAAAAACTGCGGTTGCCAACCCGCTCGCCAAGCGTGGCAACTATGGCAATATACCCCCCATGAGCAATGACAATAATAAACGGCCCCCAGTCCCCGGCGGCCCCGCTATTCCTGGCTATGGTGGCGACCATGGTAACGGCGGGGCAGGGGGTGCTAAGAATCTCCGGTAGAGGTTCGGTTGCCACCTACGACGACTCGACCTGGCAACATACAACGCACGCACCCTGAGGACTGACGAGAAGATTGTGGAGCTGGAAGAAGAGATAGACAAGTTACGCTGGCATATTATAGGATTATCCGAAGTCCGAAGAGAAGGGGAGGACACGGTAATCCTCGAATCCGGCAACTTGCTCTATTACCGGGAGGGCGACCATCTGTCCCAAGGAGGTGTCGGATTTATCGTCCACAAGTCTCTCGTTAACAACGTTGTAAAGATCGGGAGTGTGTCGACGAGGGTTGCGTACCTTATACTCACCAAACGGTATTCGCTGAAGGTCATACAGGTTTACGCACCAACCTCGGCACACCCCTATGAGGAGGTGGAGGAAATGAATGAGGATATCTCAAGAGCCATGCATTACTCCAAAACGCAATATACGGTGTTAATGGGAGACTTCAACGCAAAACTAGGCACAAGAGAGAACGGTGAGCTGAAAGTAGGGAAATTTTGAATAGGGCAACGGAACCCAAGGGGCCAGCAGTTGGCTGACTTCATGGAGAAAGAGGGACTCTTTATGATGAACTCTTTCTTCCAGAAGCGGCCCCACAGGAAGTGGACCTGGTCGAGCCCCGACGGTTCGACAAAAAATGAGATTGACTTCATTATGACGACCAGACGACAATGTTCAGTGATGTCTCAGTGATCGCGAGGGTGAAAACCGGCAGCGATCACCGAATGGTTAGAGGCACACTGAACCTAAACGTTAAGTTGGAGAGGTCTCGTCTAATGAAGTCAACGCTCCGTCCCCCTCGTGCTCTAATCCAAAGTCCCGAAACCTTTCAGCTCGAGTTACAAAACCGTTTTCAGTGCCTAGAAGACTGCAATGAAGTGGACGATTTGAATGACAAGCTCGTGGAAACTGTCCATGCGGTCGGGGCTAAGTTCTGCAAGACCCGCCGCAGAAGAACACAAAAACTCTCCGATCACACTCTTAATCTCATGGCTGTTAGACGGGAGATGAAGCTACATTCTTCAACAGATTTAACAGCATACAGGCAACTGAACAGACAGATCTCCAAATGCATGCGGCGGGACTTACGCAAATTCAATACAGCTCGTATTGAAGAAGCGATTGAGCGGAACCAAGGCTCCAAAGTCTTTGCCAGAGATCTGTCTGCCAGAAAGCGCCAACTGTCAAAGCTGAAGACAGAATGTGGCAGCATCGTTTCCGGGGCACCTGAGATTTTGAGTGAGATTGAGAGGTTCTATGGGCAGCTGTACACGTCATCGTTGGAGCCGCACGCAAGTGTGAGTAACGATCCAAGAGCGAGTCTTATTAACTCTAACTTAACATTATTCCGATGATATCCCGGACGTCAGTCTGAGCGACATTAGAATGGCTCTCCAGCACCTTAAAAACGGCAAGGCCCCAGGCCAGGATGGAATTACAGCGGAGCTTCTGAAAGCGGGTGGAAAACCGGTACTTGAAGTCCTTCAGAAGCTCTTTAATTCCGTCCTCCATGGTGGCATTACACCGGAGGCGTGGAGCAGAAGTGCGGTGGTCTTGTTCTTCAAGAAAGGCGACAACGCTCTCTTGAAGAACTACAGACCGATTTCCCTTCTGAGCCGCGTCTACGTGCTGTTTTCGAGAGTCATTACGAATCGTCTCGCGCGCAGACTTGACGACTTCCAGCCTCCCGAACAAGCCGGTTTCCGAAAAGGCTTTAGCACCATAGACCACATACATACCCTTCGGCAAATTGTACAGAAGTCCGAGGAGTACAATTTGCCACTATGTCTGGCGTATGTGGACTATGAGAAAGCCTTTGATTCCGTCGAAATTTGGGCGGTGCTGCAGTCCCTTCAGCGATGCCAAGTTGACTGTCGGTATATCGAAGTGTTGAAGTGCTTGTACAGTAGGGCTACGATGGCTATCCGAGTACAGAACCAGAGTACGAAACCTATCCAATTGCAGAGAGGTGTAAGACAGGGTGACGTCATATCCCCGAAACTCTTTACCGCTGCATTGGAAGATGTTTTCAAGCTTCTGGACTGGAAAGGATACGGTATCAACATCAATGGCGAGTACATCACTCACCTTTGATTTGCCGACGATATAGTCCTTATGGCAGAATCGCTGGAGGACCTAAGCACTATGCTCAATGACCTCAATAGTGTTTCCCAACGGATAGGTCTTAAGATGAACATGGACAAAACAAAGATCATGTTTAATGTCCATGTCACACCTATGCCGGTAGTTGTTGGGAACACTAAGCTCGAAGTTGTTGACGAGTATGTTTACCTGGGACAAATAGTCCGACTAGGTAAGTCCAACTTCGACCGAGAGGTCAATCGACGGATTCAACTCGGTTGGGCAGCGTTCGGGAAATTACGGCACATCTTCTCGTCAGGTATACCTCAAAACTTGAAAACGAGACTGTACACCCAGTGCGTGTTGCCAGTGATGACATACGGAACTGAGACGTGGTCCTTCACTGCTGGCCGGATGAGGAAGCTCAAGGTCGCTCAGCTTTACATTTAAGCAACAAAATTAAAACTGCATCCGACAAAATTAAAATGACCTGGAGAATAATAAATAGTGAAACGGGTAAGGTCAAATCGCGCAATTCCGATTTTCAATTGAATATTGACAATAATTTAACGCGATCTGATCAAGAAGTTGCTACGGCTTTTGAGAAACATTTTACTGACGTTCCTTTTTTGACAACAAAATCATTAAATTCTTCTCCTACTGTCGCCGAAGGCTTGTTCAAAAACTTTTAAATTCCATAGAGTACTGCCAAAAGATATCGTTAAATATTTTAAAACTATTGATGTTAAGAAAACGGCAGACTTATGGGGGATTTCCGTTAAAGTTATTTTATCTATAATAGATATATATGAGCACCTTATCTAGCCACTATATTTAATATAAGCGTCGAATCTGGTGTGTTTCCTGATTTAATGAAACATAGTAAAGTCATACCTATATTTAAATCTGGTAGTACATTAGACTCCGCCAATTTTAGATCAATTTCTGTACCAACATTAAGTAAAATTTTTGACAAAATTATTTTAGATCAGATGTTAAGTTTCTTTAATATTAATAAATTGCTACATAAAAATCAATTCGGTTTTACAAGGGGTCGCTCGACAACTGACGCTGGAGTTGAGCTTATTAAACATATTTTATGTGCATGGGAGAATTCAGAGGATGCTTTGAGTATATTTTGTGACCTTTCCAAGGCCTTCGACTGTGTTCACCATGAGACATTAATCAGGAAGCTACAGTACTATGGTGTCAAGAACACAGCGCTTAAACTTATTATTTCATATTTAAGTAATAAAAAACAGAAGGAAGAATAAAAAACAGAATTATCAATGGTAAAAGTTCTTCCGGGTCACCTGTACTAATTAATGGGTGTTCCTCAGGGCTCGATTCTCGGCCCATTCCTGTTTCTGGTGTATATTAATGACTTACGTCACCTTGTAGGGGATAGTCATGATATAGTATTATTTGCTGATGATACTACCTTGATTTTTAAACTTAAACGTCAATCATTTAAATGTGACGAAGTGAATAATGCTATATCAAAATTAGTGCATTGGTTTAACGTTAATAATCTGCATTTGAACGGAAATAAAACTAATTGTGTTAAATTTACAACAACGAATGTTAAAAATCTGAATACCAATGTGTTTTTAAATGGGGAGGAATTGAGCCCTGTTGTATCCACTGTTTTTCTTGGCATCACTCTTGACGCATAGCTCCAGTGGGGCCCCCATATATCCAAATTAGCAAGCAGACTAAGTTCTGCAGCCTATGCTGTAAAAAAGATTAGAGGTCTCACTAGTGTCGAGACAGCTAGATTAGTTTATTTTAGTTATTTCCATAGCATAATGTCTTATGGGATTTTGCTATGGGGAAATGCGGCTGATTCAGAAACTATTTTTGTTTTACAGAAGAGGGCCATTAGAGCTATTTACAATCTAAAACCGAGAGAATCTCTTAGAGGTAAATTTAAAGAAATTAATATATTAACTTTGGCCTCTCAGTATATTTACGAAAATTTAATGTATGTTCACAAAAACAAAGAGAGTTTTAGTAATAAAAGTGATATACATTCTGTAAACACTAGGAACAAACAAGCTAGTGATGCCAGTTTCTCGACTCCACAGAGTCAGTAATTCATTCTTGGGGCAATGTATACGCTATTACAACAAGGTCCCGGAAAGTGTACAGGTTCTCTCTATTACCAAGTTTAAATGTTTTGTTAAGCTGAAACTGTATAAAAAGGGTTATTATAGTATAAATGAATACATGGTTGATAATAATCCCTGGGAATGAGGTGGTCGCTTCCAAGCAGTTTCTAAAATAAATTTTGTAAATAGTTCGTAATCATTTATATTGTAAAATTTATTTTAAAAAAAAGTCCCGCTGAGTTTCTTGCTGGTTCTTCCCAGGACAGAGGGTTTTTTTTTCGAACCAGTGGTAAAGTAAAAAATGACTTTCTATAAGAATTACACATGTAATTATTATTGTATATTGAATAAAAAAATTTTCTATTCTATTCTATTCTATTCACTGTTTTATTAAAGTTTTGAAATTTCAAAAGCTTGAAAAACAAAAATAGTTTAATTGTCCACAAAATATTTCTTAATTCTTAGACAGGTACAGTAAGTGGAAACTAAAAGTAAACTACTAAAAGTACTACGAACTTCAGGTAAATTATAAGCAATATATTTTTCTTAAATTTTTGCTCACTGTTCATTGGCAGGCGCATTTTTAACGTAAATCGTGATCATCAGGCTTATTACAGCATATTACAGTTACTGGTATTTAGTAACAATCATTAAGGGTAAAATGTATAGTTGAAATTATAAAACCTTTATTTTTAAACATATTATACTCGTATAATATTTGATTGTTTAAGGCATCGCATTCATAATTCTTATAAATTTACTAATAAATTCTCTATACTATATACTATAGAACTACAAATTGCGTCAGTATTAGTACTGCAGTTGTAATTTTCGACGTTCTGAATGTCTTAAATTGTCTGGTAAAAAGTTTGTATTACGTTGTTGTTAACTAAGCAGTACTTACTAATTATTTTTTACTTTTGATTAATAAGTTGTTTAACAGTACAGAACTCAAACGCTCAACGAATTAAGCATAAACGTTAAGGCGCAGGTTGAGCAAAATGTCGCGCTAGTCGTTATTTGTGCTGTTTTTAAGAGCTATCTACTTTTTATTTAAAAGATATATCAACAAATAAAAAACACATTATATTTCTACATAATCTTGATTCCATAAAAGCTATATCCAATTTTTTTTAAAAGGAATAAATATTAATATAATCTCCTTACAACGAAACCACATAAATGTGAAATTATTATTGATAACATGCATCTCCTCGTAAAGTAAGTATTATTTTGTTTTGCGATTTACACCAATGGATAGGCAATTTATTAATGAACATTTCTATAGTAAATTTTTTTTCAAAAGACCTAAATTTGATTTTATTAAGAATTTATTTTAAAATCTGGGCATATTCACTGCTCACGGGCTTGCTGAAGTCAGTGAGCCCCACAGAGTACATTATATATAGGTGAGCCCTGAGCTCTTCGACGTGAAGCCCGTGTCGTTAGAGCGTCGATCAGCACATACACTCACGTCATATCAGTCGAGAATAATATTACTTATTAGGTTATTTATAGGTAGTATTATTTGTTTGTTTTGGGTATAATTTTTCGTATGACTTATACATATGTTTGTTGTGTTTTTTACTGCGCGATGAAGCTTTTTGCGTGTATTTTTTTTAAAGTAAATGCAAATAAAAAAATGAAGCACCATTAGCATGTAAGGTTCGAATCCATAATTAAAATTTCGACAAATATTATAATTTACACTATAAAAGGCTAATTGAATATTATCACCCAACCACAATATCTTATTAAGTATAGTACTGCCTCGTTGGTCTAGTGGTTGTAGTAGTGCGACTTCTGATCATGAGGTCCCGGGTTCGAATCCTGGGTCGGGCCAAAAAGTCAGTTATGAGTTCTTCATTTATGTTCTAAGTTATAATTAGTATTACTAAGTTATAGTTTTTTTGCTAAAATATAGTATATTATTTATTGCTTGTTTTTTCTTCTTTTTCAAAAAATAATTGAGTACATAAGGTGTTCTATACTTATAATTCGGTAAAAAGTATCTAAGTAGGTACTAATATACCTACTTTTTATTTTTACTATTAACTAAAAATTTTTAAAACTATATTTAACTAAAAAGACTAAACTGACCATTTATTTTTTAACTCAAAACAGGACATGGGTTTATTTATACTCTAAAAACTATAACTTTATACAATTAGTGTTCACTATAAAATTATATTCGATATAGACAGTAATTATTAAATGCAACATATTTTTTTAAATTATTAATTACATTTGTAAGTGGATTAAATTTGCTTTAATAAAGTTGGTGATGATATTAAATAAAAATAAAATTCTGCTCAAGTTTTTTTATTGTTATCTTTGTTAACAACATCGCCTTTAGAACTCTGAAACCGTAAGTGTTTCTTTCAGACGTCCACAATTTATTCAAAATAAAAAAATACTCTTTCTACCGGAGCATTCGTACCAGGTAGACATAAAATATATTCGATTAAAAAAAATTATGTTGAAGATTGTTGACTTTGAATACTTCCATCCAACTAGTTACGGGACAATTTTGTGTCCCGGAGCTTTGTTTGGGGACAATGGGACAGGTGACCGAGAAAAGGGACAGTCCCGTTCAAAACGGGACATATGGTCACTTTAGCTATAACCTGGCGACGGCTCCGTAGCGTAGTGGCTTAGTAATCAGTTGTTGCGCTGGGGGCCGCGGGTTCGAATCTCGCACGGAACAAGTATTTGTATGGCCTACAAATAATTGTTCCGGGTCTGGATGTTTGTCCTTGTGCAATTTATGTTTGTAAACTGCCTCCACGACACAGGAGAAAATCCTAGTGTGGGGGTAACATTTTTTTACAATTGAAATTGAAAGATTGAACCCTTATACTTCTTGTTGATTTTTGTATTACCTTTATTAAAGTTATCCTTATGTATAAATAAATATAATTACGTATGTCGAAATAAAATTGATTTTCATCCTCATCAATCATTGGGGCGAGGATAGTGTCTGCCAGCAAAGTAATACTAAGTTACAAGGTGCTCAGTTCAAAAATTTGTAGGTAGGATATGTTACTTTTCAATACGTGACACGTAAAATTAACAATAATCAAAAACACATCTACGAAACATCCTATTTATTTATTTATTCTTTATTGCACCAAATATTTGTACAAAAGGCGAGCTATCTATTTATTTACCTATAGTGAATAGGTATCTTTTAAACTCACAATTTTCAATGCTTCATTTTTAATATATAATTAATAATAAAATTTCATAATTAGATAATATATGAAAATACATAATTCTAATATAATGCAACTAATATACCGAATAAAAAAATTAAAATACATTTATCGTTGTACGCTGTGTGTATTTCCATAAATTAGTTTATTGATGTTGAAAAACTAATACTACATAATAGGTGGCGTCTTAAATAAGCAATATATTGAAGCGAGCGAGCGGCGTGTCGCCGGCAAATGCTCAAGGTCGTTCGCATGGAGTAGCCCCTTAATAGATAAAGCGACAATTAAGCCAAAAGTCGTAAGTAAAAAACAATCTTTTATAAATTACGAAAACCCAAGATAATATTTTTAACAGCACTACCTTTTAGTAACTTTTGAATGAAAAATATTCGAGTTAGCTTGCATGATCATTCCACTATCTATAGATAACACAATTTCCATCCAAAACCCAAAAAACATGTCATGAAAATTTATATTGGTTATATTTCTCAGATTAAGAGTCAATGTGGATGCGATGCAATGTCTCCTCTGAGGACACTCACCGTACGACACAGCAGTGTCAAGCTGCCATTTAACGATGGTATTCTGTGAGAGCGTGGTCCTTCCCCGATTGAGCCGACCCATTCGTGCTACAATTATACTACTAATATAGCTGCAGCATGGCTCTACCACGTATAATATACTTACCCAGATGGACTGAGTTATATCAAGAGCCCTACCAAACATATATTTATCTTTTAACTTTATTTGACTGTATGAAAAAGTCCGTGTCCGTAACGGCCTTAACAGTGGTTGAAATGCCTAAATTTTGGATATTTAAGTTAAAAATCTCAATAACTGTTCATTTAATCCACAAAGAAAAAATACAGGGTAACAGAAGAGGATTTGGTTGGAATGTTTTTAATTGAACAAAATTGTATTTTTGTCAACCCCTTATTAGAAAAAAATCCCCAGAGAGTAATCTTTGTCATATTTAGCAAAATTTCTCCAAAACGGCACAAGCTTTTTAAATAGTCCGTTTATGGCTACATATTTATTTATGAGTCCGTTTCTTGCTACATATATATTTATCTATGGTCCGTTTTCGGACATCGTCGAGGGTGGACTGCGCGTCGGTGTTGGAGCGACTTCGTTCAAAAATATATTAGTTTTTTAAAAGTTAATACTCAATTATAAATATTTTTATGACTAGAAATACTTAATTTAGTTAATATCTGTACACTGGTAACTGTAAATATTATTTTCTAAATAAATAAATTTTTAAAGAGCCCAAAGAAGAAGAAATTTTCGCGGCGACGTTGATAAGTGAAATTGAAAAATGTATTTTTATATAATTTAGATGTGGAACTACGAACATGCTCTCGTTACTTAGATTTCGATAGTTTTTAATACCTATGTAATTTTATTGTTGCATATTTTTATTAATTACTTGATACTGAATTTTATAATTATGTATTACAATAAAACGCTGTTTTCATGAGCATGCCTTTATAAAATATTATTGGGGAGGGAAATATAGATACAGACAGGGGGCGCTGCTCTGTGTGTAAACAATAGTTCTACGTATTTCTCTCCATAAAATATTAAAAACGATTTAGTTAAATGCCAAAATTAGTTTAAAATAAAGATTTAGTTACAATAATCAAGTACAAGTGTTATCTAGTGTTAAATTTATCAAATACTATAAAAAATAGTTAGAAACAGTTATGTGACAATTTTTGTGTAAACTAAACAAATATCATTTGAAATATACATGACAGTGATAAAAAGGTATAAGTGAGCCTAATTACATCCCAACAAATAGTTCATGTGAGTTAAAACAATCTAGTGATCATAAAACTTTATTTCCATATATTGAAACCGGTACATTTTAAATTTGATACGCCCGCCGTCTTCACATATTAAAGATTATATGATAAACGCCATCTAGTTGGAAGTAATGAAATTACAATATAGATAGCGTCACCTAGTTTGTAGCATATGAAACTAATAACAACACATAATATGCTGTCTATTTAACCCTAGATAGCTAACCATTCTAAATATCTTTTTAAAGCTAACCGTCCGCCGATGTGTAACTTTTTTTTTTTAAATTAACGTAATTAACAAAATTCACTTTCTGTCTTATTATTTTCTTCACAAATGACTTAGTGTTTGCGAGCATGCCGCCATCACAGGGCGAACCCCTGACCCTCCCGGCCTCTGCCGAGGAGGTGGTGAACATGGACACCTATACTAATGTGATCACGAAACTTACCTCCTGCATCAGCGCAGCAGTGAGTAAAGGGAAGAGCGTTACTGCTACTAACAAGCGAATTATAAATATGGCGGTTGAAGAGATCCGCCGTGCCAGTAGAAATATTGCAAATATCTGCTCCAACCCTACCCCACCTGCTTTTGGGGAGCTCAAAAAAGAATTAGTGGACTGTGTTCGTCAGGAGATAACGGATTTCAAAAAGAAAATGGCATCCCAAACACGGTTTACATATGCTCAGGCTGCAGCAACGGGCAGTCACAATAATACCATTTTGTCGAGTGGCAGGCCTGCACCGCCGCCTCCTCCAGTAACCAAGCCCGCCATTATCGTTTGTACCACTACAAATGCAAAATCAAGACAGGAGGTTATAGAAACTTTTAAGAAAAATATTAGCTATAAAGAATCGAATTATGCACCTTCTCGTATACAACCTGTGTCAAATAATAAAATTCGTATTGAGTTCGATAACCAACAACACTGTGATGACACTCTATTGCGACTGAAAAATAAAAGTGAGCTCAAAGCGGAACCAGTGCGCAGCCTTAAGCCGATGGTTATACTCAAGGGCATCTCCAAGGATGTTCCAGCGGAGGAACTTACTAAGATCATCAGCAGTCAAAACTCTGAACTTACGGAGCTAATTGAATCCGGGGAAGGTGAGAATTTTAAATTAAGATTTAAACGAGAAAATCATAATAAAAATTTGTACAATGCAGTATTTTTGACAGAACCTAAATTATACCGGAAGATGATCCAGTTAAGTAGAGTTAGTATCGACTACCAGCGCGTACATGTTGGTAGTTTTTCACCATTCATTCAGTGCCATAAATGTTTACAATTTGGTCATATGAGGTCAAAATGCACATCAAATGAAAACCCCTGTTCTCATTGCGCTAGCACCAGCCACCAAGTGAACGACTGCCCTGTTAAAAACAATTTACACAACGCTAAATGCTTCAATTGCACATCTCATAACAATAGGTTTAACGCAAATACCGACACTAAGCACACCGCTAATTCACACACCTGCCCGAGACTGAGAGCCATGAAAGAGAGGATTATGAACAGGATCGACTATGGATCCATTCAATAATTTAAAGATTTTACAGTGTAACATTGATAAATCGCGAAACAGTTTACATGAATTAATCCTCTCTTTCACAAATAGCAATTATGATATTGCTCTTATATCTGAGCCATATGTAGGATCCGGTATGGAGCTGAAACCAATACACGGGCTAGAGATTTTTCAGTTTCCATCCAAAACCAGGGTTAAGGCCTGCATTCTGGCAAAACCTGGACGTGGGTCCCTAATAGGACTCTCTCAATTTTCATCGCCAAACCTCAGCGTGGTTCGATTGTCTTCGGGTAACCGCAACATATATTTTGCATCAGTATACGTAGAACCTGATGGTGACAAGCTGAACACTCTCAATCGCTTAGATGCTTTCCTTAAAGCAACCGGTAACTCTCTCAAGGTGGTTGGGGGCGATTTCAATGGGTGGCACCCAATATGGGGAAGTGACAAATCCAACTCTCGAGGCAACGAAATAGTTGACCTAATATATTGTAATGATATGTATGTTTGTAATACAGGGAAAATTCCTACTTTCGAAACGGTCACCCACGGGCGAATTCGCTCCTCTATAATAGATCTCACATTAGCCTCTGGACAAATTTACGATCATTTATCTGACTGGCGAGTTAACTTGGACATTTGCCCAAGCTCGCAACATAACGCTATCGAATTTAATATTAATTTCATTTCATCCACAACTGAACACGCTAGTAATACTTCTACTTTTTTATACAGAACCAACAAGGCATGTTGGCCAGTTTTCAAGGACTCACTTCACACTCATATGACCCTTTCAGACATTCTTGACAGAGACATACGCACACTAAGCATAGAAGAATTGGACCGGGTCATTGAAGACGTTACTAGCATTATACACTGTGCTTGTCGTGATAGCATGTACACTTATGGTAAGAAACATAAACAGAAAGCCCCCTGGTGGACGGAGGAGCTAGAGCTCATGAAGCGGGAAGTGATTGACATCCATCACCAACTTCATGCCGCCAAACATCACAACTTACCCCTTGACGATTTAATTCAGGCACAAGCTGCTAAGAAAGCGGCCTATGCTCAGACGTTGCGGAATGAGTCGACCAAGCATTTTCGTCAATTTTGTGACCTACAGACTAAGGAAAATGTTTGGTCTTTAACCAACAGACTAATACGCACCACTGCACCCCGACGATCACCAGTCACTCTTAACATAGGCAACAAATACACCACAAGTAGCGAAGAAACCGCTAGAGCCCTCCTCAATCATTTTTACCCCGACGACCAACCTGACACTGAACCTCGTCATCACCTACTTCGATCCCAACTGACTGACTCTCCACATTCTAACGACGATCCTCCCTTCACTGAGGATGAAGTGCTGGAGTGTTTTAAATACATGAACCCCAACAAGGCACCGGGACTGGACAATCTGACTTCTGACATCTGCTTTCAATTCGCTAAAGACTACCCGAAACTACTGACAGACATACTCAACAGATGCCTCACACTTCAGCACTTCCCCGACCAGTGGAAGATAGCTTACGTTAAGATCATCCCCAAGCCTGGAAAGTCTGATTACACAGCCCTGGAATCGTTTCGACCTATAGGACTTCTGCCTGTATTTGGCAAGCTGCTGGAGAAGCTGTTCATTAGGAGAGTGACATACTGGGCCCAAAAGCAAAACATGATGAACAAACACCAGTTTGGCTTCAGAGAGCAAACTAATACTTGTGAAGCCATCAATACTGCCTTAAATATTATTAAACAAGCGAAGGACAACAAACACCTCAGTATTGCCATCTCACTAGATATCAAAGCCGCCTTTGACAACGCTTGGTGGCCGGCGCTTTTTCACCGGTTGCGACACATTGGCTGTCCCAGTAACATCTTCGGACTAATCCAAGACTATGTCCGCAATCGTGAAATCATTTTAGACCATGCCGGGAGGCGGGCCACGAAGACGATGTCGAAGGGCTGTATTCAGGGCTCCGCGTGTGGTCCCCTCTTATGGAATATCATACTTGATGAACTCCTAGACATGAGGCTACCAGCAGGTTGCCATCTACAGGCATTTGCGGATGATGTCCTCCTAGTAGTCACTGCTGTAAACGTATGTGATTTAGAGAACACTACCAATCTGGCACTCTCCCAAATTGTTCAGTGGGGAGCGAGTGTCAAATTAATATTCGGACCTACCAAGACAAAACTTATTGCCTTTACACCCAAAGCAAAATCGGCCAACATTTACATCAATGGACACCTTCTCACTTTCGAACCTGAATTAAAACTGCTGGGGGTTATACTGGACGAAAATCTGCTCTTCGGGCATCATGTCCGATATGTTATAAACAAGGCCATGCGAATCTTTAACACGCTTTGCATGTACTCGAGGCCCACCTGGGGTGCTCACCCAGAAAACGTTAGTACAATTTATCATCAGGTGATTGTACCCACGATCACATATGCTGCGGGAATATGGGGACATATTGTACACAAAAAGTGGATCAGAAGGAGCCTCGAGAGTATGCAACGCGGGTTTGCCGTCAAGGCCATACGAGCATTTCGCACTACATCAACGACTGCCGCCATTGCACTCGCCCAGTTTATGCCCCTAGACCTTAAAATCAAAGAGATCAATCACATTGAAAAGACTAGGCTGCTGGGGAAGTCTGACTTAATTCCGCGCGACATTTCCTTGGAAAAACCCACTCCTATACATGAGTTGCTTCATCCCGCTGATCGAATCACTTTACACCCATATAACACACCCAATCACCAATGTACTGACGAAGAGACAGCACATTATACATTTTACACGGATGGTAGCAAACAGGAGGATGGAGCCGTGGGAGCCGCCTTTATATGCTACAGTCAACACAACCCTCACTCCATAGTGACAACCAAAAAGTTTAAGCTTCACGACAGCTGTACAGTGTTCCAGGCGGAATTGTTCGCAATTCGGGAAGCATGCAAATGGGCTACCTCACACAAGTACACACGCGCAATTATATACACCGACTCACGCTCATCCATTCATGCAATTCAGAACAGAAGTAACACACACCCCATAGTCACACACATACACAAATACTTACATGAACACAAATCTATAGGCACCATACACATCGACTGGATTAAGGGACACTCAGGTATATCGGGTAACGAAGCCGCCGATGAGGCCGCCAAGGCGGGCTCTAGACTCCACAAGTCGCCTGATTACTCTGAGTTCCCTATTACACACATCAAGCACATAATTAGAACAAACAATCGCTTCACCTGGCAAACTAGGTACCTCAGTGCATCACAGGGTAAACGCACAAGAAACATTCTTCCCACACTGAATGATGTTGAAAGGCTACGAACACTGACTCCAACTAACTTCTACCTTACACAATTTCTCACCGGACACGGTTATCACAAAACATATCTGCACCGTTTTAAAATCATTAAAAACGATAAATGTCCGTGCGACAACCGCACAGTTCAGACGTTGGAACATCTACTGGAGAACTGCCCCGCCTTCTGCCGGTACAGAATACACCATGAACTACTGTGCAATAACTTAAGAGTGTCGCCATACAAACTCACAGAACTGATGAGGAAGGAATCGGCTCTGCATTCCTTCATAAAACTTAATGAAAACGTACTTAAGAACCTAAAGAACTTTAATAAGATTGTAAATAGCGGTTCGAGTAATAATGATTAAATTAGTAAGTAGGTATAAAAATAATTATATACCAAAGAATATATAAGGTTTAGAATGTCTTTCTGTTCTTTTTCATTACTGTATTTTTTTTTTGTAATTTATCTGCTAGTTATTTATAGTTAAGGTCTTTTTGTTTTCGTTATTATTGTTTTATAATTATAGACTAAGAATATGTATGTGCCATTTTGTTATCTTTTATTACTGTATCTATTGTTAATCACCGATGTAAAATTTCTATATTGTTACTATGTTAACCGTAGTACGCAGTTGCAACTGCTATTAGTCTTTATTGTTGTTGATTTTGTATAATATGCTTTACGTGTCACTAAAGTTTATAGAAAGTAATAGAGAGTGGAAGACAATTACGTATCAAATAGCGTAAATTGTTTCTCCACGCTCAGTGTGTAAAAATTTATAAAATTGTGCGACCATTATAAAATGTCTGGGGAATAAAAATAAAAAAATAAAAAAAAAATATAGATACAGATACTTACATTTAGGTATACTGTTATCAGATTAAATCAAACCGGTCGGCTCGACCGGGGAAGGGCCACGCTCTCATGGAATACCATGTAAAATAGCAGTTTAATCCTGCTGTGTTTCGTATGGTGAGTGTAGAGAACCCCTTTTTACTGGAAACGAGCATCATTTTCTGTACAGAAACCGGCAAAGTGTTGCTCAAGGCACTATAAACAAAGCAGCTGATAAAAATGTTACACTCATAACTGTTAACAATAACTATTTCTGCAAATAGTCTTATAGATAATAATAACTATTCCGCCGTGTTAGGTGCAGGAGCTATTATTAGAAGGAGAAGAGGTAAAATTTTGTTTTAGAGATGCGCAATCAATATTGTTTTGTCTGCAATTGAGCATAAAATAAAAAATAACTTCAGCCAAAGAGCAGGCCCATCAATTGGTATGGAAAAAATAATTTTACCAGGTTTGAAAAAATCAATCAAAATTCAAAAATAAATAAATATTACAATCAAAAAATGTATATATGTATGTCTATACATACATATAATGATTTATGGCCGCTTAGTAAGTGACGGTGACTCAGTATAACATCCTACAGTCACGCCGAAACTAAGAGGAGAGAATCACTGTAGAAAAGGTAATAATTTATTGCGGAAATTTTGTGATAAAATTAAAAAATTACAAACTTATCCAAGTTAATCTAACTTAGTCTTACTTATCCTTATGCGTTACAAAAAAAAAACAAATAATAAAATAGTGAGATGGCATCAGATTTTAAGAAGATATAATAAAAATAAGCAAAAAAATTAATTTCAAAAAAGTTCAGTATTTAATTGATTATATACCGCTGACACTTAATCACGCTTTTCGAAACCACGCCAGTTGTAAACAATACTTGTGTGAAAAGACAAAATCTTCTTTTCAAATTTCCGCCGAGTTGTAAGTAGAAGGCCAAATAGGTCATGAGTCAATTTTAATTAAATATATTTTATATGCAGTGATCTTGACTACGTTTCATCAATTAACCATTGGTAAAAATAAAAACAGGAATTTTACAATTCTGTTTACAAGAAACATTATTAGTTGAACCTTGCAGCTTGTTCATTATTTTTATTATAAATACCTATAAATGTATATATTATTAATAAATAGTTTCCATAATATTTTGGATTATTTTTTATTTTGCCCTATCTGCAATATTCTACGCTCTAAAGAAAATGTGGCGTATGACATTACTGACAATCTCTCGAACGTTTTATCTAGGTACAAAGGTGTTTTACGTTTTCGTCGCCTCCACATGATATTTTTGTCAGCATAAGGTACCCTTCTATATCTGAAACGAATATAAATATTGCTACAAAGTAAAGGCTATACAAGTCCCTCTACTGGGCACAGGACTCTTTTTATTTCTGAGAGGGTTTTAGGGCAAGGTAATGCCCGCCGCGCTGCCCCAATGCGTGTTGACGAAAATTGCAATTACTAATTTCATTCGTGCTGTCGGGGATCAAAACCGGGAAAAATTTACAGCGAACGCTTTGACCCAGATCTAACAAATAAATACGATTTAACATATATAATAAAAAACTCTTACGTACTTGAAACTTGAACACTTGATAGCTCGTGACGCCTACCGGACAAAGCTACAGCACAATGTAATTGAAGATGCGTAACCGCGACATAATTCTCAATGATGCGTAAGCATAACAGGCAGTATGTCACTTATATAATTGTCATCTCTGCAGTCTATTAATCTTTGCACTTTTATAAGTAATACAGAACGTAGTTGCTAGACGGTGTTGACGTCGGCTAAAATCTCTGCGATCACCGTTTCGTCAAGGTCGTTCGGGCTAGTTAAAGCCTTAAGTACAAGTGGATCTATTTAATGCTTAATTAGAATAACTATTCAAGTTTTTGAACAATATTATAGTTTTTTTTTTATAGGATGAGGGTGACAAACGACCACACAGTCCACCTGATCGTGAGTGGTTGCTGCGGCCTATAGACATCTACATCTATCTTCTATTACAAATCAAAATGTAGATGCGTTGTCACCCGTAAGGACTAAGATGGAATGCCTCATTTCCAGTAAAAAGGGCCTCCGGCCACCTGCACTCACCTAGCGAAACGCAGAGGTAAACCTCTACTTCACGCTGGTTTTCTGTGAGGTCGTGGTACCACCCCGGTTCGAGCTGGCCCATCCGTGCGACAGCAAAAGCTACCGCTTAGCTCTACCACTGTTGAAATTATTATTTCTTAAATTAATTATACCAGCCCTGAGGATTTCAAATTAACTCAATTATGTAATTTCATCTCAGTTTTTAATACCGATACACGAATGCCGTATTTTTTTTAATAGGATAAGGTAAAAAACCCATAGACATCTACATTTATCCTCAATAAAGAATCAAAATGCAGATGCGTCGTCACCCGTGAGGACTAAGATGGAATGGCTCTTTTCCAGTAAAATGGGTATCCGGTTCTCTAAACACACCATACGAAACACAGCAGTATCAAGCTGCCATTTTACGCTAGTATTCTGTGAGAGCGTGGTCCTTCCCCGGTCGAGCCGACCCATTCGTGCTACAACTATACTACTAATATAGCTGCAGCACGGCTCTACCACGTATAAAAATTAACAAAGATAATATATTTTTTATACAATAGGTAAGTACAACAGTACTGACAGTTAGTTAAGTACCTATTTTCATCAAAATATTTTACTGAAATGCATAAATCTTAAGTAAGGTAAGCACCTTACGTGAGCCGTGGTAGCTCAGGGGTTAAGCGCTCGCTATAAATTTCACAGTACGTGAGCAACCCGGGTTCGATCCCCGCCGGAATTTTAAGTGCTGACTTACCACATGCTCGGCGGTGAAGAAAAAGGAAAAAATGTTGAGGAAACCTGCGCATATCTGAGAAATATGAAAAAAAATATTTCGAAGACATGTGAAGTTCGTCAACGCATATTGGGGCAGGCTGCGAACTTTTCCTTGCCCTAAAACCCTCCCAGAAATGAGAGGAAATCTGTGCTCAGTAGTAGGCCGTATATAGGCTGTAACTTTTAACTTTAACATTATTTTTATTTAATTGGTTATCATCTCATGGAGTTCTAAGATAAAGTCTTTTACTTTTAAAAATAAAGCCTAGATCAGCATGTTAGTCAAAGCCGATTTGTACGAATTGTCGGTCTGTGCTCAGCAGTGGGACGTATATACGCTGTAACTTTAACTTTTAAGATAGGCACCGAACTTTGCTTTACGTGGAAGGTAAGTCGGATACAAGGACAAACTTACCTTGGCAGTAAAAAAAAAAGTGTTCTCCCATACAACAAACACGTACATCATTTTGGTGTGTGTTAGTATCTACCTACTGCAAATTAGTGATTATCGGGATTTTTATCTTTACTTGTACTGTGAGACCGTGCTTTTTGCCAAATTTCATGATTATAGGTCAACAGTTAGTACCCTATATGTTTTAATTAGTGAGTTTGCGAATATCAAATTATTTGGAATAAGTTGCCGTATCTTTTGAATGCGTCTTCAAGGAACTATAGATCTTAGTTTTTGATATTAATTTCAACTTGATATCTCTACCCGTTTCCGAGTACAATGGCCTAGACAGTCGGATGGACAAACGGACAACAAAGTGATCCTATAAGGTACGGTTTTATCCTTTTGAGGATGGAAACCTAAAAATTAATTTTACTATTTATATATACTACTCGTATATATGTACATTGAAATATGCGGATAGTCCATGATGAGCAGTTCCAGTTGATTTAATTAAATAATAAAATTTCACAACTCCGTACTAGTCGAATGGATGAACGCGTTGCCTAGTATACAAAGCGCTTGTATTGTGGGTCCGCAACGGAATCGTCTTCGAATTGCAACCAAAGCCAACATTATATTATGCAAAGTCACAGCCCAAAAAATACATCACTGTATGACACAGAACATCTTTTGTTTTTGAGCGAGCTATGAAGCAGCTAGTGCGCCGCGCCGCTTAATGTGTTCTGGCGGACTTCAAATATCTTCGGGTTTTAATTTCTCAGACATGCAGGTTTCCTCACTTTGGCTCGCTCTTCTCTCTTTCATTTTTGATCGCCAAGAGTGTAGTGAATCTGTACTTAATAAAATTGCAATAAATAATACCATCTAGTGGCCTGTGTACTCGTTTGTCACCATTATTTTATGCAAACAAATAAAAAAGAAGTCGCTTTCACATTTTAGCCGCAAGTAGTATACAAAAATAATTCTTGTAAACTGTTTCTTTGTTCTGAAATAACAAAAAGTTGATTGTAGAGAAAGGCAACTCTGTGCCTGACCGATGGCGATGAGATATTTGTATAGCTTGTTGTATTGTAAAACGTACTTGTTGTGTAAAACGAGCACACAGTCCACCTGATGGTGAGTGGTTGCTGTGGCCAATAGACATCTACATCTATCTTCGTTTGCAAATTAAAATGTAGATGCGTTGTCATCCGTGTGGACTAAGATGGAATGCCTCATTTCCAGTAAAAAGGGTCTCCGGTTCTCTACACTCACCATACGAATTACAGCATCATGAAGCTGCTATTTTACGCTGGTATTCTGTGAGAGCGTGGCCCTTCTCCGGGACGAGCCGACCTATTCGTGCTACAACTATACTATAAATATAGCTGCAGCTTGGCCCTATCACGTATAAAATAGCTGTGCCCAATGATCAAATGAATGGATAACGGCTCGGCTTAGGGTGTGGTGCCAAAGGTCAAAATGTAGTGCAGAATATTCAAAGGTCGAATTGTACTTGGAGCTTTAAAACTTATAGCATAATTACATACAACAACGATAAACGTTATGAACGTTTTCATTCAATCACAGGAAAAAAGAAGCCGTAGTAACAGAGGCTATGCGCTCGGTGTAAATCTAGGTGAGTCTGTGTCGGTCGGTATTTGAGTAGGTACCATCCTATTACCTATTTCGTCAACCAAATAGCTTCAACTTATAGCCCACTAGATGGTTAATCGTTGCTACAAACAAACAGAGAGCTACAAATACATTATCACATCTGAGGACCAAGATAAAATGCCTCACAACCTGCAATTACACTGGCACTCTATATTCTTTGGTTCGGAATACTGCAGTACAGGCACTGATTTAGAGAATGCTCGATGGCGAAAAGAAACATCGTAAGGAAACCAACGTGTTTGAGGAATAAAATATTCCGTACACATGTGAAGCCTGCCATTACGCTTGTTATTTAAAATTATGCATTAAACCATTGACTGAATTTGTGGAACAACGTCTTATGCCGCTTCTGTATTAAAAGGAAATTTCTCATATTAAAACGCCAAGAATGCAGATTTAAAAGTTCAAAATAACTTATATAAATAAAACTTATTATGTACGACATATGAGAATTAATGAAAGGTCATGAACGACCACTTGTGCTCTCCTTTGTGTTAATGTAACCAATTTTATAACAACGTTTTTATTATTATAGCAAGAAATGCTTTCCATTAGTCATACTATATACGCTTTTGATATATTGAGGATAATCATATTTAATATAGACTATATAACCTTAAATATTCCAAAAGGTAGAAATCCGTTTCATTTATTTTGCACAGAATTTATCAACTTAAATAATATTAATTTTAATGGTTCTGTCTATCATATATTTGAATTAATTAAAATTTATTTACATAACATTGAAATAAATACAATATTAAAAACTATAATATATTACATAATATCTTAATTTATAACGTAATCCGCCAGCGAACCAGCGATCCGGCCCGGCCTCGCACGGTTGATTTCTGGATCTCGACAACAACGCCACCTACCGGGTCCAATTGTGAATCTAAATCATTCTCTAATCACCTTAATCACACACCCAAACTTTCACCGGAGTTCAGTCACATACACACGAACAGAAGAATTATATATATAATATTTATTATGCATGTATTTTTATTTACATATAAACCTTCCTCTTGAATCATTCTGTCTATTGATGAACCGCATCGAAAACTGTTGCGTGTTACGTAGTTTAAAAGACTTAAGCGTACAGATGGCGGGAAGCGACTATGTTTTATATTATATAGAGATTTATTTATGATGTAAAGATTTAAAGGATATTGTTTGACTGAGTTATACTAACTACCCAGTTGCACCTTGAGGTTACGAGTACATCAAAGTATCACGAGTTCAAGACTTCCCCGCCTCCTAGCTAGTAATAAGTCACGAAATGCATTGGTTTATAATTCGATAATTGTTACACTGTGATTAAGTCTGAAAAAAAATCTTTTATTGCAAAAACTAAGTAATTTTAATCTAGATTTATAATAGACATCAAGCCAACTTACTAACTTGTGGATACCACAAGTTAAAAAGTTTGCCTTTTGCCTTGGGATTACTCCTCCTTGAAAATGATTCCTTTGATTATCCTTGAAACCATAGTGCCGTGTAATGACGGTGTAAGAATATCCACTACCCCATATAATTATGTTTACAGCATGTATCTTAGAATGTAGTCATGGTTATTACTATACATATATTTTTTATAGTATTGGGTGACAAACGAGCACACAGTCCACCTGATGGTAAGTGGTCGCTGTGGCCCATAAACATCTACATTTATCCTCGTTTGCGAATCAAAATGCAGATGCGTTGTCATCCGTGAGGACTAAGATGGAATGCCTCTTTTCCAGTAAAAAGGGTCTCCGGTTCTCTACACTCACCATACGAAACACAGCAGTGTTAAACTGCTATTTGACGCTGGTATTCTGTGAGAGCGTGGTCCTTCCCTGGTCGAGCCGACCCATTCGTGCTACAACTATACTACTAATATAGCTGCAGCATGGCTCTACCACGTATTAAATTATGTAGACATAGATATTTTTAACTTAGCTGTTTGCACTTTGCACCCACAATATCTTTTCTGCTTAGCCTAGAAGTAGACTGGTAGAGAAAGCCAGGTGGTTAAGTCCGCCTTTTTGTACTTGGTGTGCAAATAAAACATAATTAAATATCGTCCCGTAGGTGTCGTAAGAGGCGACAGAGGGTAACTTAAACAGGAGCCAGCAGCATCTTCCTGATAACAACTCCAAATAATAAAAAAAAACATTCGTGAGTGTCGTGAAACACTCGGTTGGAACGATGTTCCTTTCGTAGTATATTATTATTGATAAACGTATTATATTATTGATTAACAATTACAAATAAATGAAATACTAGCGTCTATTAAAATGAAACATCATTTAAAATAAAATAAAATTACATTTCTTTCACGGCAAGATAAGAAAAAGTGCGAGGGAGATGGATATTATTCCATCTCGCTTGCTTATAGCCGCCAAGGCCGTCTACACAACGTCAGAAGAAATCGTGACGGAAAATTTTACACTTTGTGTCGCCTAGCCCCCATCCGCCAAATCCGCACCATCTGAAAAAGAACTTCGTTCGTTCTATAAAACTGTGTTTGACTGAGGTGGTCTATGTTCATCAGTTTACTTTTATAGACTGTAATGAAAAAAAATCAATTGGTCTTAATAAAAATGAGATTTTAATACAGTTAATACCAGTAGCAAGCACAAGCTTGTCATGCAAGTCACTGTCTCCACAGTATCTATTAGTAACTTATTATTGATGTAAGTATAACGCGGAACAATTATTTGTAGGGCACACTTGATCCGAGCGGGATTCGAATACGCGACACCGCAGTTCCACAACCAACCGCTATGTCACTGCGCCACCAAGCTATCAATAATTTGTTCTTCTTCTTCAGCTTGCCTTGATTGCTAGCCTTTAGGTCACCACAGTCCTCTGCTGGACATGGGCTTCTCCAGCTGTAGGGAGAAATATTGGGGGATGAGTCACTCACGTCCGTAGGCTTCAACCACCTAATCCTAGGCCCACCCTACACGTGTCCCCTGTGTGGTGCTGAACGAGTGACAAAGCCGAAAGGACAGATTTTCCTCGTCGCGTGGTAGCGGTGTAAAATATTACTACCCCTTAGTTTCGCATCATGAGGCAACGAAAACAAATATATGCATGAGTAAAATATGCGAAAATAGTACGATTTCCAGTTTATAGCTATTTAGTAAAGCTGTAAAGCACTAACGAAAATGTATTCTTAGAAAGAACCTACTTGAAATACGCCTATAACTTTAAGTGTTGATATTACAGGTGGCCACACCCAACTTAGCCGCGTTCTTGTTCAGTATATTTAGTTAAGGTTGTCGTCTATCCGCTTAAGCCTTTTATATGTTTTAGTTTTCGTTCTAACATAGTTAACCAAGCAATTTAAGGTCTTTGGTGATGAGCATGATGTCATAAAAAAGCCTAAAGAAACAACGATGTTCTTTCTTACGCTATAAGAATCAGTGTGTTTACTGTCCTACGGTATGAAGGGTAAAATGAGTCAGTACAAGTATAAACTGTGAGGCATTATATTTCAGTTCTCAGAGGTGAGATCGCATCTGTAGCCTTTTTGTTTGTAGTTGTGCTTCAGATGTCCATGGGCTGCAGCAGCCACTTACCATCATGTGGACTGTGAGTTCGTTTGTCACTTTTATAAAAAAACAACTAAGTTTGTAACAGTACTATAAAACAAAATGGATTAAATGAAAATAATCTATTCTATATGATTGGATTTAATTGGTTTTCATTTTTTTTGCGCGGAACCCTAATTCTTTTTCCACAATAACAGTAGCCTAAGGTACTCCTCAGCATCAGCCATCTCAAAGAAAATATACACTACATGTGCTAGTGAAAGTCCCGTCAAAATTGGTCCAGCCATATCGGAGATTAGCCGGAACAAACAGACAGACAGACGGACACTAGACAAACACAAGCTATTTTACTCTTCCTGGGCGTGGGTGCTCAAGCTGCCCCGCGTATTCTGGGAGGGGTGAAATTCCGCGCGCGACTAATACTGCTCGGGGCAAGCGAAGCAATAAAACCAAGGCGACCCCTGTCACGCTATCCGTGAATTTTTGCAACATCACGGGACTTCATTCCAACATTAACGCTGTCCACTACCACTGGAGATGGCGAAGCTGGCCTTGCTCTTTTTAACCGAGACTCAGATATCCTCTCCGGCTGATACTTCATATCTCTCCTACCCGGGGTACAAATTAGAACACTCCTTTATGCCCCGGGCTGGAGTTTGCGTATACGTCAGAAAGGACATTTGTTTTCGACGCCTCGGCATACTTGAAGGTACAGACCTGTCCATCCTATGGCTGCGCGTAGACAGCGATAACCATGCCTGCATCTACGGGTGCCTTTATAGGTCCCATAGCAGTAATGCCGACACAGACCGACTCATCTACTACGTCCAAATGGCTACAGATTCCTTGCTACAACAGATTCCAACCGCAGAGATCGTGATTTCCGGTAATTTTGACGCCCACCACGCCGAATGGCTCGGTTCACGTTTAACAGATGATGCGGGGAGATCTGTTTATAACTTTGCCTGGGCATATGGTCTTACACAGCTAGTTACTTCGCCTACGCGGATTCCCAATGTGGAGTATCATGCACCTTCCCTGTTGGACCTTCTGTTGACCGCTCATCATCTCATCTCAGGCTCGTCGGACCATTGTCTTGTCCGGAGTGTGGTGCCACTCACACTAACGTCGCGGTTGCATTCTGCAGGCTGCCGCCGTCTTTAACACTATAGGTCGGCCGATTGGGATAGGATGTGTTCTTTTTTAGCATCCTACCCTTAGGGGCGGGTTTGCTTCTAGCCAGACGATCTCAGCGTTGTTGCTGATTCTGTCGCTGATGTGGTGCTTCAGGGTATGGAACTTTTTATTCCATCCTCTGTGGTGCCCAACGGAGGCAGATCCCAGCCATGGTTTCGTCGCTTTTGTAAAATAGCATCACGCTATAAGCAGGAGTGCTGACGAGCCTGGGCTAACGCATCAACGTATCGGGATGAAAACATCAGCTATCTTAAAAAGAAGTACAATTCCGCCTCCAGATCCTTCAAAAGATTCATTGCCAAGGCAAGGTCTGAGCAAATCGGCAAAATTGGCGAGAAGCTAGTTCGCCTTCCTTCAGGAACCCTTGCATTCTAGTCTCTTGCCAAGGCTGTCCAAGGAAACTTCTACCAGCCATCTCTTTCATCTCTGCACAGAGAGGACGACTCACTGGCCCATGCTTCAAAGGAGAAAGCCGAGCTGTTAGGCTCTATCTTTGCGTCTAACTCGATTGTTCATGACGGGGGGAACACACCGCGGACTATCCCGCGGTATGAGTGTTCCATGCCGGATGTGTGGTTTACACAGCGCTCGGTTCGCAAAGCACTCCTCTCCCTGGACGTCAGCAAGTTGAGTGGGCCTGACGGATTCTAAGCCATTGTGCTGAATACGTGTGCTCCGGAGTTGGCACCTGATTTAACGCGTCTTTTCCGGTACTCCTACTCCCAAGGCGTAGTCCCGAATTCATGGAAGACAGCTTTGGTTCACCCGATCCCTAAACAAGGCGACCGCTCAGACCCGTCTAATTACAGGTCTATCACCATCACCTCCTTGTTCTCCAAAATAATGGAATCCATTATAAACTGCCAGCTCATGAGGTACCTTGAGGATCACCAGCTGATTAGTGACCGCCAATATACTTTTCGTTGGAGTCGATCAGCTGGTGATCTTCTGGTCTACCTGAGTCGTAGATGGGCGGAGGCAGTAGAGTCCAGGTGGGAGGCATTGGCCAGTTTGGACATAGCGAAGGTCTTCGATCGGGCCTGGCACAAAGCGATTCTTTCGAACCTCCCTTCCTATGGCATTCCTGAGAAATTGTGCAAATGGATCACCAGTTTCCTTGCTGATCGGAGCATCATGGTCGTAGTAGACGGTGCATGCTCTGATTACAAACCTATCAACCCTGGTGTTCCCCAAGGCTGCGTGCTATCACCAACGCTGTTTCTCCTGCATAACAATGATAATATGTTGCAAACTGGTAACATTCATTATTTATATATTTACGATGATCACATAATTGATTTTTAAATTAGTAAGAAGGGACAAAATTCAACTTGAGTTCTTTATTGTATTATTCTTAGTTTTAAAACCAAAATATTATTACGAAATTAATTTTGCACATTTTATTTATATTCCCGATATTTGGAGCACACGGATGTGAAGAAATACAAACGTTCTGTTACATTGTAAATGTGTAAACCACGCTCGGTCCTACAAACGCACACACACATTCAAGATCCGACCATCTTCGTCAGTATGCAGCGTAATTCAGCTTTAATGATCACAGGATACTTTATATGGTTGTTACAAATTATAGCGCCTGGATGTGGGTGCGATTGATTGATTGTGGGTGTATGGAGCCGGTGTAAGCAATGAGTCAATGTATTCTCTTACGTCGCTACTACACGGCTTTGGAAAAATTTAATTTATTATTAAATGTGAAAATTCAACTTGAAACAGTAATTAAAAAAAATTAAAAACAATCAGAAGTTATAGGTAAATAGACGGTACAGTGTTAATAAAAATATTCAGCGAAAGTTTTTGTGACAACCCTACCATTCTTGTATAATACACTCGTACTATCAAACCGAAACCATGTAGTTAACAGGGGCCCATTTAGTAATTTATTGTGGATTAACACGCACCAATATGCAACAGTAGTTTTATTCCTTTTCTCTTGAACAGACTGTACGATGTACGATGTTGTGTAGTGATAGATATCAAATTTTTAACAAACTTTTTCAAAAAGGCGCCAAATGACGTATTGCAAGAATTTTTAAGATTTGTCCGGAGTCATCACGCTGAGTAGGTGGATTGATGAGGAGCTGTCGTACTAGTAATACTACCCCTTTCTTTATATAATTAAGGATACAAACGAGCACCGACCTGACGGTAAGTGGATACTATTGCTCATAGACACCTACATCTATACTCGATTAATAATCAAAATGCAAATGCGTTGTCACCCGTGAGGACATAGATGAAATGTCTCGTTTCCATTAAAAAGGGTCTCCGGTTCTCTACACTCCTTCTCCGGTTCTCTACACTCACCATATGAAACACAGTAGCACTACGCTGCTATTCGTCGACGGCTCCATGGCGCAGCGGCTTAGAAATGAGTTGCAGCGCTAAGGGCCGCGTATTTGAATCCCGCACGGAACAAATATTTGTATGGCCCACAAATAAATGTATACTATCTTGGTGATACAGGAGAAAATCCTAGTGTGGAGGTAACGTTTTTTAAATACAAAATTTCACACTAGTATATAAGAGCGTGTTTGTTCCCCGGTCGAGCCGAACCGTTAGTGTTATAACCATAATATAGCTGAAGCGTGGCTCTGCCACGTACAATCCTTATCATTACCAGTAATGGGCATGAGCCTCTCTTGTTGCTGAGAGAATTTGTATGAATCATCGAGCTTGGCAGACGGATTGACGATTGCATTACCAGAAGTATTACGCACCTTAGATGCTGCCGCCCGTCGCCGATCTAGATATTTAACGTCTAGTTTTAAGAAAGGTTTTTATAAAATTATATATTCACTAGATAGTAGGACTTTATAATCGGCCAGTATCGGTATCCTCGGCGTCGACATATCGAGTGACGTGCAGTTTCGTGGTCACTTGGAAGAGAAAGCCAAATTGGCCTCTAAAAAGCTTGGCGCGCTCAGCAGAGCAGCACAGTATTTCATGACGGCGTACCGCCTGCAACTTTACAAGGCGCAGGTTCGGCCTCACATGGAATAGTGTTCCCACCTCTGAGCAGGGGCTCCCTAGTGCCAGCTCCTTGCACTTGACCGTATCCAGCGCAGAGCGACTGGCATTGTCGACGACCGAGTCCTTACCGATCGGCTCGATTCACTGGCGCTGCAAAGAGATGTTGCATCCCTTTGCATTTTCTTTTGCATTTACAACGGGGAGTGCTCTGAGGAATCCATCCACACCATCTGGATGCTTGGCGGTCCACCGCCATACGTTTCACTAGAAGTTTTCTTCCGCGTACGACTTCCTGTACAATAATTTACCACCGGCGATTTTTCTGGGCTGATACGACTTAGGGACCTTCAAGAAAAGAGCTTACTCCTTTTTAAAAGGCCCGTAACGCACCTGCAATTCCCTTGGTGTTGCATGTGTTCATGGCCGGCGGTAGTCACTTACCATCAGGTGAACCGTATGCTCGTTTGCCCCCTCTCCTATAAAAAAAAAACATGTTATAATAATAGGTACAAACGTTAACTTATTTAATTATAAAATTGCCCTAATCATAAAAGAGTTTCTCCTGATGTTAAGTGACTACCGCCGCTCACGAACAATTGCAACACCTTTTCTTGAAGGTCCCTAAGTCGTATCGGTCCGTAACAATCGCCGGTAGTAAAAGATTCCTCAAAGAGGTTACGCGAGGACGAAAACTCCTAGTAAAACGGACAGTGAACGACCGCCAAGCATCCTTATAGAGTATTTGAAATACGTACTAAAAATTACACGTCTTCGTTACAAGAGTTTTGAAGCAAGAGGGTTAAAGTTGGTCCCGGATGCGGAAGCGTTAGCCTCTTGGTTGCCAATTATTATCTATGGGCGTAAACTAAAATGATATAAGTTTCTTTCTGCCCAGGACTCTGTCTAATTAGGAACTATGCTGTTACCTATTTCTGCTGAAGAACAGTATTTTCTGCACTGCTCTGTTCCGGTCTGTAGAGCATAGAGAGCCAAGTGTAATTACAGGCTATTAAGTATTACACCTTAGTCCTAAGAGACGATGACGTATCTTTGTAGTTTCCTTTGTCTGAAATTGGTTACGGATGTCCATGGGCTACAGTAGCCACCATTTTAGTTACAGTTACAGTAGCCATATTTTAACGTGGTAGAGTCATGCTGCAGATATATTAGTAATATAGTTGTAGCACCAATGGGTCGGCTCGACCAGGGAAGGACCACGCTCTCACAGAATACCAGCGTAAAATAGCAGCTTAATGCTGCTGTGTTTCGTATGGTGAGTGTAGAGAACCGAAGACCCTTTTTACTAGAAAAGAGGCATTCTATCTTAGTCCTCACGGCTGACAAAGCATCTGCATTTTATTTAGCAAACAAAGATAGATTTAAATGTCTATGGGCCACAGCAACCACTTACCATCAGGTAGACTGTGTGCTCATTTGTCACCCTTATTCTATAAAAAAATAACTGCAAATTAGTGTCAACTCAACTTTATATACCGCTATCTATTGAAAATCATATGATCTTTCTGCCAGTTTCCTTAGTCGCCTCTAATAACACTCACGGAACAAAATTATATTAAAATAGTCGACTTAATCTATTATATAAAAATCAGTTGATGTCCCAATGTGTTAGTCTCGCAAAAACTCGAAGATGGCTGGACAGATTATGATGAAATGTTTTGTGTGCTTAAGTGGGTCCCTGGATAGTTTAGATTCACAATTCGACCCGGTGGCACTCCCGAAATCACCCGTGCGAAGTCGGGGCGGATCACTGGTATAATATAATTATTAAGAACGAAAAAAAGTAATTATGCTTTTCTATAGGCCGCTAGCATGTGGCACGATTTACTATTTAAGGAAAGTATGCGAATACGTGCATAAATGAATGAAAGGTTTTATAATGATGTTGCACAACTTCGTATTATCTTTACTGAGCCAATAACTGTAACAATGCCGTGTATTTGATAGCGAATCTTGTAATGTCGCGTTCAGAAATTTTAAATAGTTAAATAATTATATTTTATTAAACTTTGGTAACTTTTTACGTAACTCTTTAAATCTATTACAAGACATGGGTCTTTCCATTAATGCTTCATATGGCTTTTAAAACTTCAAAGATTATCCCAAATTCAGCACGCATCATCTCTTACTTCTAATGCTGCATCTCATTAGCATTCTATGAGATTTGGAATAAATATAATATGTATTAGCTGAACATAAACCTCTCCCAAGAAATACCACAAAGCCCAGTCCTGAGTCACTTGCATCCATCGACTTCCTGCATGTCTTACCAGGTCGTCACTCTATCTAGTGGGGTGACGACCTACAATTCACCTACGAGAAGAGAGGTACGAGACTGCCACACGAGAACCTTTGTTCCCCATCGGTTGTCGGTTCTTTGAGTTACATGGCCGGCCAATTGGCACTTCAGCTTACTAATTCGTTGCTATGTCGGTTACTCTGTTTCTATTACGGATATCTACATACGTCTATCACGCAGAAAAACCCCGAGCATAGCCCTCTCCATAGCTAGCTGAACGGACTTGAGCTTCCTTATACAGCCAGCAGTGAAGGACCACGTCTCAAATCCACAAGTCATCATTGGCAATACGCATTGGTTGTACAATCTTGTTTTTAGGTTTTGAGGTATACCTGACGCCAAGATGTATCGTAATTTCCTGAATGCTGCCCAGCCGAGTTGACCTCTCGGTCCAAGTTGAACTTATCTAATTGGATTATTTGTCCCAGGCAAATATGTTCTACTATACTTTAGTCAGATTTTAATCTTCTTCAGTCTTTTCATATCAAATGTTAACTTTACTGTTTATTGCGCTTTCCTTAAGTTTGCAACTTTATACGCGACAGTAGCTTAATGGTACGAATTCGTCATTCGATTAATGTCGGGAACCAAGCATTCTAAGACTTGAAGTAGTTGAAGCATTACTAGTATTACTTTAAATTATCCCTTCAATGTGTAATTTCCATGTCCTCAAACGACTTAGGTTTTTAATAGGATAGGATGACAAACGAGCACACAGCCCACCTGATGGTAAGTGGTTGCTGTGACCTATAGACATCTACATTTATCCTCAATAAAGAATCAAAATGCAGATGCGTGGTCACCCATGAGGAATATGGAATGCCTCTTTTCCAGTAAAACGGGTCTCCTGTTCTCTACACTCACCATACGAAACACAGCAGTGTCAAGCTGCCATTTTACGCTCGTATTCTGTGAGAGCATGGTCCTTCCCCGGTCGAGCCGACCCATTCGTGCTACAACTATACTACTAGCTGCACCAAGGCTCTACCACGTAAAAAAAGGGTGACGAAAGAGCACACAGTTCACATGATGGTAAGTGAATGCCCATAGACACCTACATCTAACCTGAGAACTAAGATAGAATGTCACAAATAAAAAGGGTCTCCGGTTCTCTACACTTACCATACGAAACACAGCAGCATTAAGCTGCTATTTTGTGAGGTGCTGGTGTTCTGCGTTAGCGTGGAGCCGACTTATTCAGGCTGCAACCATAAAACCGTAAAGCTACATAGCATCGCAACTCTAAAACGTTAAAATGTCGTGTGAAAATAGCTTATTGTAATTTAAATTCCAATTTATAGGAAATCTTTACGTTTTTTATCTTATGTATAATCATTTAGGAAAACTCAAAGATTTTTTTTTTTACAAAAATTAATACATATATTTACATTCGTACATTTTGCCATTTTGAATAGTAGTTCATTGACGTCTCTGCTATAGAAATTCTTTGAATGATAATCGATGAATTCTTATTCAATCTTAAAGTTGTTTTTGCCGTCTCATTGTATTTCAAAATGTTGTCCTAAATAAAGACAAAAAAATTAAGTTATTTGGGGCAAGGTCTAGTAAGTACGGTGGTGGATAACGCAGTTTTTAGTTGAAGTTTCTGAGAAATTGTGACATTATGCCGCCATTATTTTATGAGAACAAAGAACTGATTATTTGTTACCAGTTGAAATAATACAGTATGAGTTTTTGTTAGATAAGGCTTAGTGAATAATATTCAAATATTTACTTCAGATTTTTATCCATAGGTGCTAGTAACAACTATTTATTATGAATAAATTAATCATTTAATCTTACGCCTGCCTAAGTTAATTCCAGTTACCCAATGAAGAATACCACCTAATTGTCTACTGGTCGTTTATCATAATGAACGTCGGTTTTTCAGGATCAACAGTGTATTATTACAAAGAGCTATTTTCTGCAAATAAAGCCGCGTGCATAACTCGTTCAAA
Organism: Parnassius mnemosyne; assembly: GCA_963668995.1. Classification (NCBI taxonomy): domain Eukaryota; kingdom Metazoa; phylum Arthropoda; class Insecta; order Lepidoptera; family Papilionidae; genus Parnassius; species Parnassius mnemosyne. The sequence goes on from CAVLGL010000085.1 coordinate 19,812,247, forward strand.
ACAAAATTGTAGTTTTTCGCTATATTTAGTTTTATGCGACCTTTTTAGATATAAAAGGGATTTAAAGATTGATGTATTATTAATGTCACGTTCTTACCTGTATGATATAAAAACTGAATAAACGGACCTTGGTCAAAGTATTTGCAATACTGACAACTTTGATTTGATATAGATAAATGATAAGGGATTGTAACGAGTTAATTACAAATGTCTTATTACAGAAACAGTGCAGTGTGAGGTAAGATATAGACCATATCGTATTTGATAAAAAGAATGCTTACGTTCATTGATATACATTGCATACCTTAGCCTTGTGATAGAGCCACGCTGCAGATCATTGCGGTTGCATCACTAATAATAATATAATTGCGGCTAATAGTCGAAGTGCGGACACACCTAGGTGTAGCCGGCTAATACAGGCTGTAGTCGATTGCTGTTGATGTATCATACATAATTTATAAATGTCCGTGGTTTTGGGGTGGCCCAAGGGCCTCCCCAACCGCACCTTAACCTACTGCCGCTGATATTACATGATACGTATTTCCGTATTTTTACAAATTTAACAGTACACCTAAATTTAAGAAATTACTGATGACCGCACCTAGTTCTAGCCGGCTAGAACTAGGCGTAACCGCATTTCGGCTTTTAGCCGTAAGAGGCTTGACCGAAATGAACTATATTCACAAAGAATACCAGTGTAAACTAGTATTAAAATGCTACTGTGTTTCGTATGGTGAGTGTAGAGAACCTCTGACACCTCTTTATTGGTAACAAGGCATTGCCGTCCCATCGGACTATGGGACGGGGATGGGATGGTGAGGGTGAAAAAAAATCTGGTCACAGTTGAGACTGGCTGCCGTGACCAAAATTGGTTAGCTCGACTTGATTTAATAAAGAAGTTGTAAATATTTGACTGTGTATAATTTTTGTTATAGGATAAGGGTGAAAAACAAGCACACAATCCACCTGATGGTCAGTGGTTGCTGTGCCCCATAAACATCTACTTCTCTCCTCGATTACGAATCAAAATGCAGATGCGTTGTTATCCGTGACGACTAAGACGTAAAGCCTCGTTTCCAGTAAAAAGGGTATCCGGTTCTCTACACTCACCATACGAAACAGAAGCGTTAAGTTGTTACTTTACGCTGGTGTTCTATGAAAGAAAATGAGTTATCTGACTTTTTTATTTTTAATGGATTTATTAAGGGTAAAATAAATATTACTTTTATATTAAGTACCTAATGGTAAATGACAAAATAATATTCGTTTTTAATAACGCAGCAGTCTAAGCATTAACGAAGCACCATCTTAGTCATCAGGGGTGACAACGCACCTACATTTGCATTCTTAATCGTTGATAGATGTAGCCGCCTATAGGCCACAGCATCCGCTTACCATCAGGTGGACTGTCCACCGTGGACTCTGTGCTTGTTTGTTACCAAGCTATATTGATGAGATCACGCAATATTAGGTATACGTATTATTCGCGGTTTTGTTTGGTTTGTTAATATATGCCTTCTAATTCCCTCAAATATCGTCACTAATTACGCTTCTGAGTCACCTGCATCCATCGACTACTTGCATGTTTCTATAGTTTCAACGCTCTATCTAGTGAAGGAGGGAATTACAAATCTAGTAATTATACTATGACTGGATAATTAAAAATAGGCTAAACTTGTATAAATTATAAGCGGATTTGATTGAAATTCATATGATTGTACCACTGCGGAGGCTTCGCCGATATTGTATTGTGTACAATAAACAGTAAATACAATAAACAGTCAAATTAAGAAAATTTTCTTTTTACAAATTGCTTAAAAATGTAAATTAAAATACCCCACGACTAGGGTTTCCAGATGGTAGGGATTCGTCTGAATTCTCCCGACATTTTAAATGTTCTCCAGACTCCCGACAAAATTCAAAATCTCCAGACAAACAGCTTCTCTTCACATCACAGCTGCCTTAATTTGATAAAAACTGAGTTAATAATTAGACTAAACTATGACTAAAGTAGCCAAATTGATAGCCAAAAACATGTGGCAACCTAAAAATTTAGTGTGCTTAAATTAGTTATGTGTCAACAATGTTAAGTCTTTTTGTATCCTATTAATTTAAAAAATAAACTTTTTATTTCACATATTATATTTTTAATATTTATTTCTCCCGACAACAACCCCAAAATCCCGACATTTTAAAAATTTGTCCAGATATTTTGGTCTTCCGATCTGACCTATGACAGTCTGGTTACATTTTAAAAGTATTATTAAATAGTCGAAGTTATTTTAATTAATTATTTGATTTCGAATGTAACTCTAAAAGCGGCGCTATTCACGACTGTACACTCTCACCAGACTTGTGGGTGCGGTAGGTCTCTATTGGAGAATTGTGTTTTCGTACCACTTACCCCATTTATTATTAATGTGCCAACAGTATACGTAGAAGGCAATAATAGCGTCATTACGATAAACGCATTGTCATTATTGCGTGTACAAACCTTTTTATTCGATTGACAGCGGACATGGACATGATTGTTATATAAATTCTTTCTATTTGGTTTATATTTATATGATTGATGATTGATTAATGTTAGCTCACGTTATAATTAATGTGTTAATGCATTTATTCTCATAATATTATGGTTTTGTAACAAAGTTATGATCATTTACAAATTCGCATAAGTTTTCATTTTCACTTTTTACCTATTTTCACGTTCTTTGAGAGAGGCTTAAATTCAGCAGAGGACTTCTGATGGGATGTAACGATGATGACAATTATTACCTATTCTAATAAATGTAAAATACATAATATTCTTCATCTTCTTCATCAGCTCCTAAAAATATCCGATGCTAATGGGCGCTTTTCGTGTTGTAAAACGGATTTGCAGTACGAAATGTCTCGCATATTTGACGCGGCTGCTCGTTGCAGGTCTGGGTTTTATCTTTTTATTTTTATATATGGTTCTGGTCTGACTAAGTCTGTGCTTTATGGCATTCCTTAGGGGAGGCCTATGTTAAGCAGTGGACCTGCGATGGGCTGTAATAATGATGATGATGATGATGAATATGACAAGTATAAGTCATGATAAATTAAGAAAAATAATAAGTAGAAACAGGAAAGCTTCCTCTACCCATGTCCGATGTAACACTTATGGGCTAAGACTGGAGATAGGCTCGTAAATCGTCGGCTTGGAAATCGTGGTCCGACAAGGGTTTGAACACAAAATATCGGATATTTTAAAGAGGCTCGATCGTCCTTATCTAATCCTGCCCGATATGACACCTGCGCGATAAGACTGGAGGTTGGTTCGGATGCAATGTCATAGATACAGGGTCAGAAACAGAAACAGAAACTTTTTATTCAATATAGATTATAAATAATACTTATTGAAAGTCACTCTTTTGTTTCATTACCACTGGTTCGAAAAAAAAACATCTATCCTGGGAAGAACCAACAAGAAACCCAGCGGGACTTTTTTTTAAAATAACAGCTTACAATCATGTACGTTACACAAATTAACAACTCAACAAATTAGAAATAGCTTGGTAGCGATCACCTCATTTCCAGGGGTTATTATCATCCATAAATTCTTTAATATTATAATAACCCTTTTTATACAAACTTAGTTAAATAAAGTTTTTAAACTTTGAGCAGGTCAAATTTTGTATATTATCTGGAATTTTGTTGTAAAAGCGTAATATACATCGCCCCAAGAATGAATTACTGACTCGATGGAGTCGAGTAACTGGTACTACTAGCTTGTGTCTCTTCCTAGTATTTACAGAATAAATATCACCTATTTTTGTTTTTGAGAAATTATCAACTATACAAAACACATTGAATAAAACTACTTTTACGGATTTTATATATATATTAAGATATTGAGTGTTGAGTAAGCTCAACACACAATTAACTTTTTTATCACGTGGTAGATTTACGCTGCACCTATATAATAACATGAATAAGTCGGGAAAGAATCACGCTTTCACAGAATACCAGCGTAAAATATCAGCTTAATGTTGCTAACGTGTCTCTTTTCGTATAGTGAGTACGAAGTACCGGATATCCTTTTCACTGAATAAGAGGTATTCTATGTTAATACTTAGGGGTGACGACGCATCTGCATTACATTGATTCCTAACCACATACACTTACCATCAAGTGGACCGTGTGCTCGGTTATCACTCTTTTTCTATAAAAATAACTGGGTTTGTACATATTGTAATCTTCAACGTATATACTGAATTATATTTGATTTTATGTACATTTTTGTTGTGCTGTATTGTTGTAGGATCTTTTATACAAACGAACATAGCCATAGAACATAAAGGTTAGTGATATTATAAGTTGGCTCTTACAACCCTATTTTGGCAACCATACCGGATGTATTCGTCAACTGTTAACATCAATTACATTAATTATTTACACAAATAGTTTCGACATTGGTTCATGAGGCAATAAGGAGAATATACCGCTATAATATAACTTTCCGTACATAAAGAGCTCATCCATTCATTTCATTTACTATGCATATTTATTATGGCTGTTAATTATCATCATTTCTTTAAAACTCTGAGCGCTCTACTGCTTTATAAACGTTCAAGAGTACCTAAAATTAAATAATTAAAATTTTGGGTCAAATCCGCACTATATGTATTATATGTTATATAACTATTTTTTATAATGCATTATTACATATTAAATATTAAGCGTTGTTTTAGCCAAGCCACCATATAGCATTGTCGCTGACTCGTGGCAGGAAACATTGTCAAATGTTCGAAACATCTACTAGTGTAGTCCGTCCGATGGACCGATAAATTCTCCCTATCATGGAGAGGTCTGTGTCCTTCGGTTGCCTTTCACAGATTAAATACAATCCGTTGATTACACCGTTTAATATAAGTTGTTTAGTTATTTCAGTTTATTGACGGCTCCGTGGCTCAGTGACTTAGCAATGAGTTGCAGCGCTGGGGGCCGCGGGTTCAAGTATTTGTATGGCTAACAATAATTGTTCCGGGTTTGGATGTTAGTTCTTGTGAAATTTGTGTATGTAAACTGCCCCCACGATACATGATAAAATCCTAGTGTGGAGATAATGTTTCACAAAGAAAAAAGAAAGGAAAGGATTTCGTTATAATATGTACCTTAAACACTCATTTCTCGTTTGAATATATACCACGCTGTATTTGCACATATGTAGGAAACATATATCTGGTTTTGTGGTCGTAATATCGACATAACTCTGGTTCGTGATATGTTAGTAATTAGTTTTAAATTAATGTAGTAATTAAGATTTTTAATTAGCTTAAAACAAACAATAATTAATCATGTTTATAATTGGAATGACTTTTGCAAATGTGTATTGGAAGGGCGAAAGTAGTTTTAACAGCATTGCTGAAATAAAGTTAAAGTTTTTTTAGCGTTTACCAAAACTTAACGTCTTTTCAATTGATCTTTTAAGTCCTGTTTGTAGAATAAGGTAAAGGATGTTTGCCCGTGCGTAATTTATGTTTGTAAAATGCCTCCATGATACAGTAAAATTTTCATAGATTTTATGCAGAATTTTCTTTAATTATCCCAGGTTCTCAGTTATTAATTCGATGATCTTTGCATACTCAGTACTCATTGCATTAATGCATTTTCGTGTACAATGCTTGATATTCAAGAAAGATTTCGTTCGTTTTTTTAAACGATGCATTTCTATTAACAGTTTTTATTACAAACTATATGTTCGTCAATTCAAAATGAAGCAACATTGAATCGCTAGGTATTTCGTTTAAAAAAGGGGTTATTAACTCATTTACTGTAAAACGGTACGTTTTAAGGGAAAACGAAACGTTTTTTAAACATAGAAACTCGGCACAAGGCTGCTTCTCGAAACCATTCTCTATCAACGGTAGTCGATTTTATGAATTGGTCGCTGTATTGTAACATCTCATAAATTAAATTACTGACCCTACTGGTTTGTGTCGATACCTTAAGCCTGCAGCGGGTATCCTTTTAAATTTTCATTTATTATACAATTGTTCTATTATTTTACCATGGCACCTTATGGTAGTGTATTGGTGTTTTGGCATTAGATGGTGCCATTTCGTTCTGTGGGTGGCGTAAAAGGTGACTATGGGAAAAGCCCGAAAGACCTCATGGCGGCGACAAAGTTATGTCATCTCATATAGCTATCATCTAGTTGTAAAATACTACCCAGAGCGAAGATATCGTCAAATGTGCTAGATATTTTTTTACCGCCATTTCCAGTCAGGTGGACCTGACTCTGTCAGAACACGTAGCGATGACAGCTAAATCTCTTTACAAAGGAAAGGCGCATGTCCAGTACAGTGAACTGTTTCATTACTGGACATATGTCTGATAAAAAAAACTCTTCACCTATCGTCACATCTGCTAAATTAATAACTGATCTTTAGTGCCATGTAACGACACTATTCCGATGATATCCCGCACGTCAGTCTGAGTGAGATTAGAATGACTCTCCAGTACCTTAAAAACGGCAAGGCCCCACGCGAGGATGGAATTACAGCGGAGCTTCTGAAAGCGGGTGGAAAACCGGTACTTGAAGTCCTTCAGAAGCTCTTTAATTCCGTCCTCCATGGTGGCACTACACCGAAGGCGTGGAGCAGAAGTGCGGTGGTCTTGTTCTTCAAGAAAGGTGACAACGCTCTCTTGAAAAACTACAGACCGATTTCCCTTCTGAGCAATCTTACCTCCTGTCTACGTGCTGTTTTCGAGAGTCATTACGAATCGTCTCGCGCGCAGACTTGACGACTTCCAGCCTCCCGAACAAGCCGGTTTCCGAAAAGGCTTTAGCACCATAGACCACATACATACCCGTCGGCAAATTGTACAGAAGTCCGAGGAGTACAATTTGCCACTATGTCTGGCGTATGTGGACTATGAAAAAACCTTTGATTCCGTCGAAATTTGGGCGATGCTGCAGTCCCTTCAGCCATGCCAAGTTGACTGTCGGTATATCGAAGTGCTGAAGTGCTTGTACAGTAGGGCTACGATGGCTATCCGAGTACAGAACCAGAGTACGAAACCTCTCCAATTGCAGAGAGGTGTAAAACAGGGTGACGTTATATCCCCGAAAGTCTTCATCGCTGCATTGGAAGACGTTTTGAAGCTTCTGGACTGGAAAGGATACGGTATTGACATCAATGGCGAGTACATCACTCACCTTCGATTCGCCGACGATATAGTCCTTATGGCAGAACCGCTGGAGGACCTAAGCACTATGCCCAATGACCTCAATAGTGTTTCCAAACGGATAGGTCTTAAGGTGAACATGGACAAAACAAAGATCATGTTTAATGTCCATGTCACACTTATGCCGGTGGTTGTTGGGAGCACTAAGCTCGAAGTTGTTGACGAGTATGTTTACCTGGAACAAATAGTCCGACTAGGTAAGTCCAACTTCGACCGAGAGGTCAATCGACGGATTCAACTCGGTTGGGCAGCGTTCGGGAAATTACGGCACATCTTCTCGTCAGAACTTCAAAACAAGACTGTACAACCAGTGCGTGTTGCCAGTGATGACCTATGGTACTGAGACGTGGTCCTTCACTGCTGGCCGGATGAGGAAGCTCAAGGTCGCTCAGCGAGCTATGGAGAGGGCTATGCTCGGAGTTTCTCTGCGTGATAAACTTAGAAATGAGGATTACGAGGATACGCAGTAGAACTAGAGTGACCGACATAGCCCAACGGATTAGTAAGCTGAAGTGGCAATGGGCCGGCCATATAGCTCGAAGAACCGACAGCCGATGGGGAAAAAAGGTTCTCGAGTGGCGGCCTCTTACCGGCGGACGAAGTGTTGGGCATCCCCCCACTAGATGAAGTGACGACCTGGTAAAATATGCAGGAAGTCGATGGATGCAGGTGGCTCAGGACCGTGCTTTGTGGAATTCCTTGGGGGAGGCATATGTTCAGCAGTGGACTTCTCAAGGGCTGTAATGATGATGATGATGAATGAGTGCCATGTCTGTTACTCTAGTTATGTACAGCGGTTATCCTTGTTAAATAGTTAGAGTTACAGCCTATGTACGTCCCACTGCTGGACACAAGCCTCCTCTCATTTCTGAGAGGGTTTTAGAGCAAAGAAATGTCCGCCACGCTGTCCCAATGCGTGTTAGCAAACTTCACATGGCATTGAAATTTTTTTTCTTATTTCTCATACATGTAGGTTTCCTCACGGTGTTTTCCTTTACCGTCAAGCACGTGGTAAATCAGCACTTAAAATTAAAAAATTTCATCGGTGCCAGCGGGGATCGAACCCGAGTTGCTTGCGTGCGATGAACTTTACGAGTCGAGCAAAAAAGCGGTACAGCCTTGCCGCTTTTTTGCTCGACTTGGCGGGAGCACTACCGTGCCCCCAGAAATGAATGTGTTATAGCAACAACTATATTACACGCTGACAAATAACACTAATACTGAAGGTAAGCTAGGATGCTGAAGCTGAGAAAGGAAGTCATAACAAGTCATAACTAAAATATAGTGATTATTATTCTCTTTAAAATACACATGCACACTTGCGTTTTTGCTCAAATGTTGGCTCCAACGGACATACAAACCAGCTGGTGTAGTAGATAGTAACGCTATCTTCCCAAGGGATGCGGTCACCACTTTGAATAAATAAACTTGCATCTAATAAAAGGTTTTGATATAAGCAAAAGATTGCTCATCAAGCTATTTGTTTTTTCTTTGCCGTTGGCAATGTTAGTATATTCCCTTTTAAAGTTTAAGAAGTACCAGCTTTGCATTCCTTTGAATGTCATATTTCTCTAAATCGTACCGTATCATATCTATATCTATACAAATAAATAAAATTGAAGTGTCTGTTTGTAATGTCAAAATTACGGCTTTTTACTAAATGCATATGAAAGTATATACGATACTTATAACAAAAACACAATTTTTTAAATTTTTGTCTGTCTGTCGGTCTGTCTGTCTGTCTGTCTGTTTGTTCCGGCTAATCTCTGAAACGGCTGGACCGATTTTGACGGGACTTTCACTGGCAGATAGCTGATGTAATAAGGAGTAACTTAGGCTACTTTTATTTTAGAAAAAGAATTAGGGTTTCGCGCAAAAAAACTAAAATCCCAAATAACACGCGGGCGTAGTCGCGAGGATCAGCTAGTATACTATAAGCGAAATACCACTGACTGACTGACTGACTCATTACGATATCCCTAAAACTGTACACCCGATTGACTTGAAATTTAGTATAGTTCTCATTTCGCAATATAAGACGCTCACTAAGAACGAATTTTACGATAGACCCATAAAGAAAATCTTGACATTTTAGATGTAGTTTCCGCAATAAAATATTTTCGTGCGCCCAGCGAAGCGAGCGGGTAACTGTTAGTATAATAATAAATCGGATACTGCTACTATGATCTATAAATATATACTATAACAATAGGTCAGAAATAAGGAAAGGTGGGGTTGAATAAGTGTCAAGACGTTATAGAGAGATGATGCTATTATAAAAAGATTTTTATAAAATAATTAAAAATTAAAAATATTGTACAACCGACTTCAATATAAATTATTAAGAATAACTCAAAAACTATTGGCCAAACCTTAATCAAAAAAGCTTTCAAATAAAAAAACAATCATTGAAATCATTTACCGGTAACACACATTAAAACAAAAACATACTGTCGAATTGAGTACCGTCTCCTTTTTGAAGTCAGTAGATAAATAATTGTAAACAAGAATAATGATGCCGTGTAAGCTCTGTGGATAAGCGCTCACTGTAAAGTTAATCGCACGCAAGCAATCCAGGTTCGATCCCTGCCGATACCGACGAAATTTTTCAATTTTAAGTACTAATTCACCACGTGTTCGGCGGTAAAGGAAAATATCGTGAGAAAACCTGCATGTACCTATGATTTCATTGACGTAAAGTTCGCCAACACGCATTTCGGCAGCGTGGCGGACATTTCTTTGCCCTAAAACCCTCTCAGAAATGAGAGGAGGCTTGTATCCAGCAGTGGGACGTACATAGGCTGTAATTCTAACTTTTTAACAAGGAAACCGCTGTGCATAACTAGAGTAACGGACATGGCACTAAGGATCCGTTATTTATTTAACAGATGTGACGATAGGCGAGGCTTTTTTTTTATCAGACATATGTCCAGTAATGAAACAGTTCACTGAACTGTACATGCACCTTTCCTTTGTAGAGAGACTTTGCTGTCATAGCTACGTGTTCGCCTGACAGAGTCAGGTCCAACTGACTGGAAATAACAAAATATCTCGCACCTTTGACGATATCTTCGCTCTGGGTAATATTTCACATCTAGCATATATGAGATGACATAACGTCGTTGCCGCCATGAGATCTTTCGTACTTTTCCCATAATTACTTTTTACGCCACCCACAGAACGAAATGGCACTACCTAACGCCAAAACATCAATACACTACCATAAAGATGCCATGGCAAAATAATAGAATAATTGTAAAATAAATGAAAATTTAAAAGGATACCCGCTGCAGGTTTAAGGTATCGACACAAGCCCGTAGGGTCAGTAATTTAATTTATGAGATGTCACAATACAGTGACCAATTCATAAAATTGATCACCGTTGATAGAGAACGGTTTCGAGAAGCAGCCTTGTGCCGAGTTTCTATGTTTAAAAAACGTTTCGTTTTCCCTTACGTACTGTTTTACAGTAAATGAGTTAATAACCCCTTTTTTAAACGAAATACCTAGCGATTCAATGTTGCTTCATTTTGAATTGACGAACATATAGTTTGTAATAAAAACTGTTAAATTAAATGCATCGTTTGTAAAAAAAACGAACGAAATCTTTCTTGAATATCAAGCATTGCACACGCAAACGCATTAATGCAATGAGTACTGAGTATGCAAAGATCATCGAATTAATAACTGCGAACCTCGGATAACTAAAGAAAATTCTGCATAAAATCTATGAAAATTTTCCTGTACCATGGAGGCATTTTACAAACAAATTACGCACGGGCAAACATCCTAACGTTATTTTACCAATAGGACTTAAAATATCAATTGAAAAGATGTTAAGTTCTTGTAAACACAAAAAAACTAAAACTTTATTTCTGAAACGCAGTTAAAACTACTTTCTCCCTTCCGATACACGTTTGGCAAAAGTCATTCCAATTATAGACATGCTTAATTATTTTTTTGTTTTTAAGCTAATTAAAAATCTTAATTACTTCTTTAATTTAAAACTAATTACTAACATATCACGGACCAGAGTAATGTCGATATTACGACCACAAAACCAGATGTATATTTCCTAACTACATATGTATAAATACAGCGTGGTATACATTCAAACGAGATATGAGTGTTTAATTTTTCATCATTATAACGAAATTCTTTCTTTTCTTTGTTCTTTTTTAAACATTATCTCCACACTAGGATTTTATCCTGTATTGTGGGGGCAATTTACATACATAAATTTCACATGGCCTAACATCCAGACCCGGCAAAATTATTTGTAGGTCATACAAATACTTGTTCCGTGCGAGATTCGTACCCGCGGCCCCCAGCCACATGAGTAAAGAAACCGACCTCTTTACTCTGTGCCCCAGCGCTGTAACTCATTGCTAAGTCACTACGCCACGGAGCCGTCAATAAACTGAAATAACTGAACAAGTTATATTAAACGGTGTAATCAACGGATTGTCTTTAACCTGTGACAGGCAACTGCAGGACATAGACCTCTCCATAATAGGTAGAATTTATCGGTCCATCGGACGGTCTATACCTACTAGTAGATGTTTCGAACACTTGACAATGTTTCCTGTCACGACCTAGCGACAATGCCCGATGGTGGCTTGACTAAAGCAACGCTTAATATATAATATGTATTATGTAATAATCATTATAAAAATAGTTATATAACATATAATACATGTATATAGTGCGGTTTTGACCCAAAATTTTAATTATTTAATTTTAGATACACTTGAACGTTTATAAAGCAGTAGAACGCTCAGAGTTTAAAAGAAATGATGATAATTAACAGCCATAATAAATATGCATAATAAATGAAATGGATGGATGAGCTCTTTATGTACGGAAAGTTCTAATATAGCGGTATATTCTCCTTATCGCCTCATGAACCAGTGACGAAACTATTTGTGCAAGTAATTAATGTAATTGATGTTAACATTTGACGAATACATCCGGTATGGTTGCCAAAATAGGCTTTTAAGAGACAACTTATAATATCACTAAGTTTTAGAGGAACCACGAAAAAACTTTATTTCATTTGTTCAGATCGGGCTATGTTCGTTTGTAAAAAAGATCTTAAAACAATACAGCACAACAAAAATGTACAAAAATAAAATATAATTCAGTATGTATGTACATACGTTAATAATTACAATATGTTGTACATAGTAACAATGTACAGTTGTAGTTATTTTTATAGAATAAAAGTGACAACCAAGCACGCAGTCCAATTGATGGTAAGTGTTTCTGGGAACATCTATCCTCGATTAGGAATCAAAATGCAGATGCGTCGTGACCCCTAAGTATTAACATAGAATGCCTCCTTTTCAGTGAAAAGGATATCCGGTACTTCGTACTCACTATACGAAAAGAGACACGTTAGCAACATTAAGCCGATATTTTACGCTGGTATTCTGTGAGAGCGTGATCCTTTCCTCACTTATTCATGCTACCATCATAATATAGCTGCAGCATAAATCTACCACGTGATAAAAAGTTAATTGTGTGTTGAGCTTACTCAACACTCAATATAATATATAGCACAATTTAAATTGCTGTCCACACAGCACCCTATCACATTAATCAATGAATAAATACAGGCGTATTCTCTATTCCTTCACTCACATAATTCAAACGGCATCAACCCGCCATGACCATAGAGATCTGGTGCAGAAAGAGTGAAAGAGAAGCTCAGTGGTGTGCTTAGAGAGGGACCTATTTCCAGCAATGGACTGCAGGCTGATAATGATGACAATGGAATTGTGTAAATTTACACATGCCAAGTAAATTGTATAAATTATAAAATAATTATCTTTAGTCATAGCTTAGACGGATTTATATTTGTGTTTATTTTAACGCTGACAACCCTTGGAAAAAAAATGAGCAAATCCAAAAAAAGTGCCGGCGATTACAATATGTTTGCCTAAAGAGGAAACTGATGGTAATTATCCGCAACTTTGATGATAGGTAAAGAAGGCAAATTAGTGCAACTCCGGGTAAGCGCAGTGATGCGTGGCCCACGCGACCCAGGAATGTTGATCGAACGTTACTTCACATAGCACAGTCATAATGTGTCGTCATTCTTTCGGTATGATTACCAAAATTTTTATTTACACATTACGTTTTCCAAACGAAATATTTTCGTAGTTTCCAGGACATTTATTATCTTATTTCATTGGTTTGTATTAATTAGACGAAAATTACACTCATCAGGGGTTAGATGCCAGACAAATCATGTACGTGTTAGAGCCATGCTGCACCTATAAGGGACGGACCACGCTTTCACAGAATACGTATGATAAGTGTAGAGAACCGGATAGCCTTTTTACTGGAAAAGAGGTATTCTATCTTAGTCCTCACGGCTGACAACGCATCTGCATTTTAATTCGCAAACGAAGATAGATGTAGATGTCTATGGGCCACAGCAACCACTTACAATCAGGTGGACTGTGTGCTCGTTTGTCACCCATATTCTAAAATAAACATCGATACAAACACACATACATTGAATGTTAAGTACAGAACACTTTCTTTAAATAGTCGTAATCGGTTAGAAATATAGCTTGAAAGTGACAAACCTTGGTTGTTGGCAAAACTATATCTAAAGCAATGTGGCATATCCCGAAAAACGTTACGTTTTCTGTGTTAATCGTAATTTTGTACCATTACACCCCTGATGGCAAAGTTACCTTCCATTACGTTTGCCAGGTAAGGTTGCCAGACTTGACTGTATTACAAATTCTTTCTACAACTGCAACGTACTCTTAAGAAATGCGCTTTTACAACAAAATCCCAAAACATGTTCGAATTTTGTCAGTAAACAAGTTTAAAAGTTTTCTTATTCTATTCTAAAAAAGTGATTTGATTTTTCAAAACCGATTTCAAGAAGAACTTAATAATAATAACTAAAACTGAGATATAAAAAAATTAAGCAACGGACGTCATGTGCATGAATTTGTTATGAAATTTCCGCATACGTTTTTGTTGACTTATGCAAACTTTAAATGAAATGGCATTACATGCTCGTAGTGTCAGCAAATTTTAACTATGACGTTTACGAAAATGTTATTAATCCATTTTAGCAACTGGTTTACAAAAATGCGGAAATGTGTTCTTGACCGCACAAAGCGTACATTGATGCCTTAATTGTAGATCTAAATAACAACCCGGATTCGATCCCCGCCGGCACCAATGAAATAATTTATTGCAATTTTATGTGCTGATTTACCACGTGCTCGGTGGTGAAGGAAAACATCGTGAGGAAACCTGCATGTCTGAGAAATAAGAAAAAAAAATTCGAAGACTTGTGAAGTTCGCCAACACGCTCTGGGGCAGCGCGGCGGACACTTCCTTACCCTAAAACCCGCTCAGAAATAAGAAGCCTGTGCCCAGCAGTGGGACGTATATAGGCTGTAACTTTAACTTTAACGTATTGAAAGCATTTTCTACTTTTACCGCTAGTTCGGAAATAAACCTCGGTCGCAATATGTTAATACCCCTGTCTTGTCGTGCACGATACACAAAAGCACCCTTTTGTGTATCGTGATATGATTCTGTAAATGTAACGTTTTTCAGATAATAAATGAAAAAGTATCCCGCAAACAATACAATAAAATTTAATTACTCACATGGTAATACATGGGCGGGCTGCAGTCAGATAACAAAAGGGTGACCACACGTTTAAAAGTGGTTGAATAATTAAGTAAATTGCACACACACACACACACACACACACACACACACACACACACACACACACACACACACACACACACACACACACACACACACACACACGCGCGCGCGCGTGTATGTGCAGATGACTATGAACGCCTGTTCATATGAGCAAATCTTTCACGTCATTTAAGTCAGTTGGTCAGTCAGTTATATTCTTCAAAAGGTTTATATTAATAGGTGGATTCTATATATTTAAGGAAGAAGAGTCTACATATTTAAGGGGCAAGTCTGTAACAAAAATATTAGGGCTCTGATAGGATGGTAGGATGGGCATGGTAGAGCCATGCTGCAGCTATATTAATAGTATAGTTGTAGCACGAATAGGTCGGCTCGACCGGGGAAGGACCACGCTCTCATAGAATACCAGCGTAAAATATGAAGAGTGTAGAGAACCGGAGACTCATTTTACTGGAAAAGAGGCATTCTATCTTAGTTCTCACGGCTGACAACGCATCTGCATTTTAATTCGCAAACGAAGATAGATGTGGATGTCTATGGGCCACAGTAACCACTTACCATCAGGTGGACTGTGTACTCGTTTGTCACCCTTATTCTATAAAAAAAAAACAATAATCCACACATTTAGCTCGAAGAACCGAAGACCGATTGGGCAAAAAGGATAAAGGGAGAACTCTACCTCCCCTCCTCCCGAACGTGTTACCGCCTCGTGCCCGGTGTTTGTAACTGTGTGTGTGTCTTAGTCTTCCACGGTGAACAGAGAGGAACATGGCCGGCCCGAGGTTACCACTCCGAGTGAGTTTAGTGAGCCCACTACAACGTGGTGGCTTTTTCTCCTGTTGCTTTCGAGTACTCGTTTTAACTGGCCCCATGTCCTCCACATAATGCACTCGGGGAATCCGTTGCCTAGGTGGAAATAGAAGTTGTGGAAGAAAGTACATTTTGTGTAACAACTCACTTCACCTAAATAATTTAACAAAACTTTAGTAATACTTACATGAAAGTGTTACCGACATCTTTCCGGTGTATACTACGAGTAACATTGATCCATACAAGTAAACATAGTTTCCGAGAACGCTGCTCGCTTCGCTTCCCACACCAAAATACAAATATCCAAAGATGAGAGCTATTACAACATGGGCTGCAATTCTGTACATGAATAGAGACTGGAAAAATAAGAAATTGTTGTACATTAAAGTTTTGTTTAACCGTGACATCTGATTAATCTATTCTATACATATAATGAATCTGTAGAAAATTTGTGTGTTCACGATTCACGCAAAAAGTACTGGACAGATTTCCTTGAAATTTTGTATCTAGACAGTAAATGACCGAATATAACATATAGGCAACTTTTTATCCGATTACGGAAGAGTAAACGGAAGAGGTTGTGTGTTTGCCTTTATTTTTAGTTTATTGTCATTATGGCTGCTGATGGTTCCATTAGTCCTAAAGAGTATTTAGTTATACGTATGATAGATCTATAGAAAAGTGTGTGTGTGTGTGTGAAACAAATTTTTTAATTTTAAAAACTTAAAATTAAAAAATTTGTGCAACCGACTTCAATATAAATTATTAAGAATAACTCAAAAACTATTTGTCAGACCTTGATCAAAATTAATTTGGGGCCATATGTGAAGCTTCAGCTTTCAAATAAAAAGATTTATCGAAATCGGTTCACCCAGTAAAAAGTTATGAGTTAACACACATTAAAAAAACATACAGTCGAATTGAGTACAATCTCCTTTTTTAAGTCGGTAGAAAATAGGCAGAGGGTTGGAGCCCTCCAAGGAAATACTGCCAAGGGGCGCAAAGAACCTAATTTTAAATTTTATGGATTGATTGAATATTAGGACATAAGTACAAGAAAGTTTTGCCGTCTTTGGAAGACTGCAGATAGATGATGTCTTCTAATGACCTCACAACGACCATATACGCTTAATTTTCTCTTAAGCCTAAACCAAGATAGGGCGTATGTAATTGTTAAATAGTGTAAATATTGTGTGTGTCCATTTACTGTTTCTAAGGTACGCTTGGTCATCGCGGAATAGCATTACGAATTACTATTACAAAATATTTCGAATATTTCGTGTAGGAGTGCGTCTCATTTCAAACCGGATTTACGCATATAAATAGAACGTCAGCCTAAATATGCAAATTATTCTTATCATTTCAATTAATCCTGCACTCATAGTTAAATTTACGCATGAGGAATTTTCGCGCCCACTTTCTGTGAATCATCATATAAAAATCCACCTTAAGCTATTAAATATATCATTTTGCGTCAGATTTATATTTGCAACAAAACATTTGATATTTGGAGGTTATAGAAACGAGGTTACAAGTAACAATTTTAACCAACACGCCTATAACAGAGTAACGCCGCGCGATTGCGTTACACCATATAAAATACTACACCATTTTTTGCTAATTAAAACTTCTTTACGCAAAACCTATTTCGTTTTGTTTATTGTATCGACATATTTTCACAGTTCAGTTCACCATTTAAGTGAACTGAACCGTGAAAATATCTTAAATAGTTCCAACTGAAACTCTCAAATGTAACAACTATCAATGGGCATATAATATTTTGAACAAAATATTAATTTTTATTATAATAAATTTATTATTTTAGGCCGGAAAAGAATGAACTCTCTCCTTTTTATTCCGGCCCAAAATCATAAATTGTGGTATAAATTAGTCGTTGACGCCGCAAAGGGGTGAACCTCAATTTTTCAAAAAATTACAGGAGAGCAAGAAATCTTATTTGTAGTTTTCCATCAAGTGTAATATATTTAATATTCTGATGAAAAAAGCTTGTAATCGGGGAATGGTAAATGTTTTCTTGCTCTCCCGTAATTTTTTGTAAAATGGAGGTTCGCGCCTTTGCGGCCTCAACGACGAATTGATAAATAAAATTAAAAAATATCACTGTTGTTGTATTTCCAACTTTTGCCAGGACTCGTGGTGACTTGTTGCAAAATGTCTGCACTATCGTTTAATCCAATTTATAGTTTGTATAATTCAATTTGTTCCTCTAGTAAATGAAAAAACCTGTAGACTTGCAACTTATTGTTGCCAACCTAATAACCCTATAACCTCTTGCTCTAGCGATGGATGTTAGCTCTGGTTTTTTTAAGGTAAATTCAGAAATTCGTTAGGAAAATCCTTTGTACCAGTTCGATCCAACAGCACCATTCTTGAAAAGGTGCGGTATTTGGTTTTTGAGAAATTTTTTCTTTGATAATCCATAAAATAGATAACACGTTTGGAAAACGTATTCTTACAATTCCAGTTCTTGTTCTGCGCTAAAACAGTTTCATATCTCCCTAAGCTTTTTCTTGCAAGAAGACAGTGCCAGTGCTATAAAGTTGTACGAGGGATCCCATATTATAGTGCTGTAGCTTTTGCTATATTCTATGATTCTGTGACTTCCAGGTTTTACCCTTGTGCTATCATCCTAAGAAGTTTGTTGTATTTCCGTAATATTTATGCACCATATGAAAATAAAGGCGATATCATCAGAATTTTTGTGTGTTCCATTATTAAATAATTAAATTAATTTTTTTAAATAATATCACACTCGTAAGTTCTAATAAGTTTATACTAGGTAAAGCAGTACGTGCGCGCTTTGCCCTGCCTGATTTGCCTTTGGTGCCACCGGCATTTTCTAATCAAACCTAACCTTAAGTTTATTTAAATACATTCAAGCTATTATGATATGTTAAAATAGAAATAAAACTCTATTATGCTCACAAATAGATAGAAGATACCTTTCCTTCTTTTTTTTTCGACAATAATTGTCAAATTTAACCATGCCATCAGCCCGCGGTATATTTCAAAACGACATAGTACCATAAAAGGTTTAGGCAGGATGTTTTCCCTCCAAAATATGACGATATAAACATCTCACTGAACTAAAATACAAAAAAAACACGCGAGAGTGTCGTGGAACACTCGTTTGGAACGAAGTTCCTTTCGTAGTATATTATTATTGATAAACGTATTATATTCTTGATTAACAAATACAAATAAATGAATTACTAGCGTCTGTTAAAATGAAGCCTCAATTAAAATAAAATAAAATTACTTTCATGGCAAGATAACAAAAGAAGCGAGGGAGATAGATGTTATTCCATCTTGTTTCCTTATAGCCGCCAAGGATGTTTACACTAAGTCAGAAGGGGTCGTGACGGAAAAATCTTACATTTTTTGTCGCCTAGCCCCCATCCGCCAAATCCGTACCGTCCGATAAAGAACTTCGTTCCAATACAGATAACGGTAATCCATTACAAGCTATTTAAAAAAAGAATACTATAGCAATTCTTTTAGCACTACTGATACCACTACTTATACCACTCCAATTAAGCTTAAAATGCTTGTGGCTCACGACAATAGGTTAATGGTGAATTCCGACCCACGACTGTTGAGTTTTACAATACATATCCTTAACCATTAATCAAGGCGGTTGGCAGCAACTGGACGCGTGAAGCCAAAGAGCGGGCTAAATGGTGCGCCTTGGGAGAGGCCTATGTCCAGCAGTAGACTGCCGCAGGCTGATTATGATAATGACGATTAACCATTCTTAGACTAAGGTGACTTCAATCAATTAAGAGCAGCGTCAAAAATACAAGACATCACTCCACCTACAAAGAGTGACGATTAAGGCAAATTTCTATCATAGAGAGACTTAAGTTCAGCAATGGCCTTATACGTGTTAATGAAGAAATAAAAAGTGTGATGTTTGGGCGAGCTAAATGCATGCAAAAATAACCGTATATAGTAGTAAGTAAGGGTTATAAACAAACACATTATCAACCACTCAATCAATCAACCACACCTACATCTGTTCTCGATAGAGAATCAGAATGTAGTTGCGTTGTTATCCCGACGGATAACTAAACGAAAAAAGCAATGCCTCGCCACCAATTAAAAGGGTTTTTTTTATAGAATAAGGGTAACAAACGAGCACACAGTCCACCTGATGGTAAGTGGTTGCTGGGACCCATAGACATCTACATTTATCCTCAATAAAAATCAAAATGCAGATGGGTCTTTACCCGTGAGAACTAAGATGGAATGCCTCTTTTCCAGTAAAAAGGGTCAAGCTGCCATTTTACGCTGGTATTTTGTGAGAGCGTAGTCCTTTCCCGCTCAAGCCGACCCATTCGTGCTACAACTATACTACTAATATAGCTGCAGCATGGCTCTACCACGAACAAAAGGATAAAAGGATATATAATTCACGCTGGTATACTGTGCAAGTCCTTCCCTGGTCAAGCTGACCCACTGCTGAAGTCGTAATACGCTGCAGCATGGCCAAAAACGTAGAAATGTAAATTTATTTTATTATTCATTACCATCATTATCAACATCATTACAAACCATCACAGGTCCACTGCTGAACATATGCCCAAGGAATATCACAAAGCACGGTCCTGAGCCACCTGCATCCATCGACTTTCCGCATCCCTCACCAAGTCGTCACTCCATATAGTGGGGGGTGAGAGGAGGGGGGGGGGCTACGTTTCGCTTACTTTATTATGACCCGAGACTATTTATATGGAGTCTATTTATTTTGCAGCAATACGCGTATGCAAAATAAAGAGACTCTCTATAAAGAGAAAATAAAGAGAATAGAGGTCCTATTGATATCGTCATTAAAAGGCCGTTCCCCGTTATAAATATTCACGTTAGCCGAAAACATACGACAGTCGTAAATATTATGATTGTTATCTAATTAAAACATAAAATTCAAATAAAATCTAAAGTTTTATTAAGTAGAATAAGTGAAATACATTTTATTACTCAATGCTGCTCTAAGCTCAGACATTTTCTACCGTTATAAAAAAAATAAACAGGAAAATACTGCCCCGCTTCCGTGCGGTCTTCATATTATGTTCGACTTCAAGTTACCTGACGGTATATTGCGTGAATATGTGTGTTAAATATTATACATATACAATTTTCAGGAATTACCTATATATCATCATTTTCATCATTACAGCCCTTTACAAATACATTGCTGAACATTTTTACGTGGTAGAGCCACGCTGTAGCTATATTATGGTTGTAGCACAAATGGGTTGCCACGGTCTCACGGAATACCGACGTAAAATAGCAGCTTAATGCTACTGTATCATGGTGAGTGTAGAGAACCAGAGAACTTTTTTACTGGAATCGAAGCATTCTATCTTAGTCCACAGGGGTACAATGCATCTGCATTTTGATTCTTAATCAAGGATAAATTTAGACGTCTATGCGCTACAGCATCCACTTACCATCAGGTGAACTGTGTGCTCGTTTGTCACTCTTATTCTATATAAAAAAAAGATAGGCCTGCACCAAGGAAAGCCACAAAGCACGGCCATGAGCCATTGACTTCCTGCATATCTTACCAGGTCGTCACTCCATCTAGTGGGGGACCGCACTGCACTTCGCCTACTGGTACAACGTTGCTACTCAAGAATCTGTTTTACCCGTCGGTTGTTGGTTCTTCGATCTTTATGGCTCGCACATTGTCAGCTTACTAATCCGTTGGGCTATGTCGGTTACTCTGGCTACGTTGTACTCAAATTTATTTATGTTCTAGTTTTATATAATATCAATCGTAATAACAATTAATATTCTATTGATAAATAATAAAAAAATAAAGTAACATTTATATTATATAATGTAATAATATCATAACGGAAATATATTTGTATAATTATTTATTTTTACTAGTGATCGCCTAGAGGTCGAAATTTGACCGTGTTTAATTTGTATAATAAACAAGATGTATTTCAACCGCAGCTGCAGGGTTATTATATATAAAATAAACACGTTTTGCCTAAAACGAGTAAATATTTTTTACGCTATGATACTTACTCTGATACATTGGCAGTATGAATAATTAACATGGGTAGAGGGTAATTGTGTTCTGTGAACATGGGCAATATGAACAACAAACGACATAATTTGTCCAAGCGACATTTATGAGTTTGACATTAATAGTATGCACATAAACGATATGTATGTTTTACTTATTTCATTTAATGCTTTCTCTAATATTTTTTTTTATATTTTAATATATTAATTTTAGCTTCTGCACTCCTTTTTCACATATAAACTCCAAATCTCACACTGCTCCGTGCGCCCAATATGCTTATAAAAAGGTACAAAATGTTCCCTTCGCGTATCAATATATAGATTATATAATAAGTTTACTTATTTTACGCGTAAATTTCACACACACATTTTTTTTAAACATGAATAGAATAAACGCGAAAACTGTACCCCTGATGATAAGTGAGTGCTGTCGCTTATGGACACCCTACATCTATCCTCGATCAAGAATGAACAGGATGCATTGTCATGCCCGAGGACTAAGATGGAATGCATCTTTACCAATATAATTTTAAATTAAAAATTTTGTACAACAGACTTCAATTAATCAATCAATCATTTATTAATTCATAAGCATGGGTATTACAGGAACTTCAATTTAAATTTTTAAGAATAACTCAAATATTATTGATCAGACCTTGATCAAATTCATATGGGACTGAAACGAAAAAATGGGACTGGGACGAAATCGGTTAGCCCAAAAAATGTTAACACACATAAAAAAACATACAGTCGAATTGAGCACCTCCTTCTTTTTGAAGTTGGTAGAAAAGGAATCTCTGATTCTCTTCACTGGCCATGTTTTTCGCTTAATATTGCTGCAAAGTAGATCTACCACGAATACTTGCGATATTAAGATCCTAAAACCAAGTAAGTGTTATATACGTGGTAGAGCCAGGCTGCAGCTATATTAGTATTATAGTTATGGCACGAATGGGTCGGCTTGACCGGGTAAGGACCACACTCTCACAGAATACCAGCGTAAAATAGCAGCTTAACACTGCTGTGTTTCGTATGGTGTGTAGAGAATCGGAAACTCTTTTTACTGGAAAAGAGGCATTCCATCTTAGTCCTCACGGGTGACAAAGCATCTGTATTTTGATTCGTTATTCAGTTATTTATCAGGTGGACCGTGTGCTCACTTGTCATCCTATCTTATAAAAAAAGTGTGATCAATTTCTAAATTAAAACTAAATAATTTTAGGCTATAACAGAAATAAAACAACATTATTGTATGGCGTTAGCAATAAAACAAGTCTACTTTCATGTAATTGGCTGCACTTGAAACTTAATCATATTTAATTGTCCATGCCCCGGGCAGAGCATTACAGAATTTAAACAGGTATGTGTTAATACGGCTATGAAGGTAATACGTATTCGAATTACCACACCTTTAAAACACTTTATTACGCTTAACAATCTAGCCTAATTTTTACTAAGTGGAAACATATTAAGTTGGTGGCGACGGACAAGTGGCTATGGCCCCAGGCGGATTTTAGGGGGCAGAATTTTGAGAAATAAAAGTCAGCGCCCCGCTTTAACTTTTGAATGATGCCTATAAAAATGTCAAAATAATCTGAAAATTGGCTCTTACACAATCTTTTGCTCAAAATAGTTTGGATAAATATAAAAATCACTGACATTTGTATTTCTTGTATACGAGTATAGTGGTCAGTGATAAAAATACATTACATTGTTTTATTAATTTTTAACTCCCGACGAAAGAGGGGTATTTTTTTTTCCTTTTCTTAAAAAACGTTACTCCCACACTAGGATTTTCTCCTGTATCGTGGAGGCAGTTTACAAACATAGATTGCACGAGGACAAACATCCAGACCCGGAACAATTACTTGTAGGCCATACAAATACTTGTTCCGTGCGGGATTCGAACCCGCGGCCCCCAGCGCAGCAACTCATTGCTATAGTGTGTATGTTTGTATCTGTGTGTCTGTCTGTGACGTCATAATTCCCAAACGGAAGAACCAATTTTGATTTAGTTTGTGTTTGTTTGAAAGATGACTTGATTGGCGGTGTTTTTAGCTATGATTCAGGAAAATCTTTCTAGCCGTTTGAAATTCGTCAGCTCTTTTAGTATTACGAATTTTTAAAATTATCAACTTATTAAATAATTTAAAAAGACTACACATATTTTTAAAGATACTTGTAAAAAATAAGGGGATGGAAATCAGAGGCGGTATTTATGTCTTGTGTCCCCGGATGACTCCAACCCATGCTACCCATATATCCATCCCACCATTTCGCCCAAACATTGATTTTGTAAGAGGTTACTGTTGTATATTCCAGAAAGATCTTATGGCTTCATTCCTTTATACGTCTTTGGTTCATTAATAATTCTTCTCATCCATCAACCGGTAGAAGTCTACTGCTAGACATGGGCCTCTTTCGTTTTAAGAGGAATTTTCCTTCATCTTCAAGTTTGGCAGGTGATTAAAAGATCGCAGTGCCTCACGTCTTGCACCTTTAAAACTGCTACCCGTCGTCAATCTGAGTATTTCACGTCTGATGTACACGAGATGGTTATACATCTATCACAAGCCGCTAGATTTGTTGAAATTTCTCATAGGCACCTCTTACGTCACCCATAGGTAGATATTTCATGATAGTAATAGATCCTTTTTTCTACCGACTTCAAAAAGGAGCTGGTACTCAATCCGACTGTATGTTTTTTATGTGTGTTACCTCATAACTTTTTACTGGGTGAACCGATTTCGATGATTCTTTTTTTATTTAAAAGCTGGTGCTTCACATGTGGCCCCATATAATTATTTGATCAAGGTCTGATAAATAGTTTTTGAGATATTCTTAATAATTTATATTGAAGTCGGTTGTACAAAATTTTTTATTTTAAATTATTAATTTAATTGATAAGGTACGACAAACAGACGCACAGCCCACCCGATAGTGAGTCAATGTTGTGTGTCCACAGAAACATTTATCCTCGATTAAGAATCGAAATATGCCATGTAGTGGCGGTGTAAGAATATCCACTACCCCATATAAAATTATAAAAAACTGCGGTTGCCCACCTGTCTGCCAAACGTGGCAACTATAGCAAAATCCCCCCTATGAGGCAATCTATGGAGGAGACCTATGTTCAGCAGTGGACTTTTATAGGCTGTAATGGTACTGGTAATGGTAAGAATGGATATATAGATGAGTTGTCAACCGTGAGGACTAATATGGAATGCCTCGTTTCTAGTAAAAGTGCCTCCGGTTCTCTACTCTCACCATACGAAATACAGCAACATTAATCTGCTGCTGCTAAGAATGCTATGCCTTGCAGTAACTTGCCGAGCTATTTTTTTATTATAAAAAAAAAGCTAGCGATGCGTTCCGGTTTTGTACGAGTGATTTCAGAATCTCAACAACAGCGCCACCTACCGGGTCCAATTGGGAATCTAAACCGTTCATGGACCCACTCAAACACACACAAAGCTTCGACAAAATCGATCATGCCGTTGTGGAGGAGTTCAGTGACAAACACATGTACAGTAGAATTAAATATATAAAAGATATAAAACCAATATATTTATATCTTATTTGTACACATATAATTTACAAATAATATATAGTATATATATTATTTGTCAGTTATATAACTTACAAATATGTTTTTGGAACGCAATTAACTAAGTACAAAAATTAAATCCAGACTAGAATAAGTAAATACAAGTTAGATGCTTGAGATCGGACAGCCGCTCCCGTTTGATCTCGACCTTTCGATGCAATATTGCACCAGTCTCCTTTATCAGAGGTCGCGTCCAGGCCCTAAGGCTTTGTGTGACGAACCTATTAATTCGTGACACGTTTGCACTTAAACAGTATAATATAGATTTTGCTGATAATCATACGTAAGAGAACAATGTTAAGTAGTATTGCAATGTAAAGTAATTATTTTTAGGATGCATTTTCATTAACTGTAATGATAAGAAAATTATATAAAAGTTATATCCGGGCGCCGTATAACCCGTCCATACAAAGGAATGAAAATGAAAATGCCATATTACTAGTTTCATAGCCTAATACTCAAACTCTACTAAAATTTAAGATGTCGTTAAGTCTCGTTGCGTCACAGTCACTTTGTCTTAAAGTGATAGAGACAGCGCAAGACTTTACGGTATCTTAAAATTGAGCAGCGTTTGCGTACTTGGGCATTAGTTATTAGACATCCAACAAACAATTTGAATTAACAAAATAACAAAAAAAACATATAACAACTATCCTTTTTACATCGGCCGTGAAAAAAAATTCAATCAGTCTAGTTTCAGCGGAAAAAAAACAGGGGAATACGGAATTTTGATTTGGTCAATTCATAGTTATAATCAGTCTAAACTGTAGTTGTTTCTCTCGGTTGTCTAACTTTACAGATCTATTCTTAAAATTTCTATCAGCCCGGATATCCTCTTCCAAAAGTTTCAATGAAGAAAAAAAAATAGTCGTGGATGCCCATCCACGGCTTTTTCTGCCACCAGGGTGGCGCCACTTTACAATGAGGTGACTCATTTGACACATTTCATAGCGGAGAAGATATTTTTTTTGAAAAATGTAAAGGTTTATGTTTCTTTCTGTATTATTAGTTATATTTTATATTAATTAGATTAAAAATAAATAAACTAAACCATAAATATATGTAAAAGTAAAAAAAAATAAAAAAGGTATAAAGTACAAAAAAATTAAAAATCAAATCACTGACACATTATGTTGTGTTTTAATATAACACTCTAGAAACTGATAAACTATTACTTAAAACTAATTTCTGTCCCAACACGTTACTTACTCTTTCTTCATTATCACCCAGCTAAAGTTCACAACAGGACATGGAGCCTATCTAATTATAGAGAGGATATGCTATTACCGCCACGTTTGGCAGACGGATTTAAATTGAACGGCTAAATTAGCGTAAAATCACGCTCTATCAGAATAACAGCGTGAAATAGCAGCGAACTCAAGAGTCTTTTAATTAGTATCGAAGTTTCTTCGATACTAATTAAAAGACTCTTGACAACAACTCTGGACAACGCATATGCTTTTTCATTCTTAATCTGGGATAGATGTAAGTAGTTGTTGTAAGGTAGTTGATTCTAGAGCCTATGGACGCTCTAGAATCAACTACCATCGGGTGGACTGTACGCTCCGCAGTTACTTTTAGTTGTACTCGTAATAAACTGCACTTAGTAAGTAGTAGGTAAACGTTACAGAGATTCTTATTATAAAAGGAAAATCTACAAGGTTATGTTACCTACAAATCATTCATATCACATAGGTAATTAAAACGTCGCATAATTGAACACTTAGTAACTTAATAGTTAAATTTTTTGTTTACACACTGCTCAGAAAATGGACGTTTGTTTATTTAGAACGAACCTCAAAAAATGCCAAGTGTCAGTTGGTACACGCGTGAGCTAGGTCTACAAAATGTACATGAAAACAAACATGATAAAATCAACAATAACACAAACCCGCAACCTTTGCGCTAAATTACTAATACTAATAAGTTTAAGTTTTGCCCATTTAGACGATGGTGTGAAAAGATAACATAATTAGGGCTATTAAAAAGTGTACGCGCTTCAGTCATATCTTTTATAAATCTGGGGACTAAAAGTTCTTGACTATTTAATAATTACATCTAATTGAACCCATAAACGTTTTAAGTAATTATAAGTAGCTATAAATCAAACGTCGACGTTTACAAGTTGTATACATTTATAAATATTGCATCTACAGATAATGCGTGCCTACTTAAGTCGCGTTTAACACAAATAGCTATGTCGCCAATTATAAGTAAATAATTAAACATTATAGATATGTTAAGATTAAAGTCACAGCCTATATATATATCCCACTGCTAGGCACAGGGCCCTCAATTCTGCGAAGGTTAGGCCAGCCTCATATAGTATAAGAATTTTTTGATAGAAAATTTCAGACATTTTAAGAATTATTCTCACAGATTCCTTATAATGTGCGGCTCTAAAGCTAGCCTGGTCCGGGTGACCGGAAAGACTGTTAGAAATTTTCCAGGCCTACTATTCGCTTCTAACGCTCTCCAGATGCATGCCAAACGGACGTCTTGTCCGAATGTCGGGAGGAGCGCTCATTATACATTTTTTGTAGACGCCGTTAACCATCATAAATAACTTAATTGTTGCCAGAAGGTTACATTTTTTATATTTTTGAGTGTTTATTATCATTTGAGCTATGGAGAGGGCTATGCTCGGAGTTTCTCGGCGTGATAACGTTAGATATGAGACTATCCGCAGTAGAACCAGAGTGACCGACGTAGTTCAACGGATTAGTAAGCTGAAGTGGCAACGGGCCGGCCACGTAGCGGCCGGTAGGCGTAGTGTAGGGTGACCCCCCCCCCCCCCCCCCTCCCCTCGGATGGAGTGACGAACTGGTAAGACATGCAGGAAGTCGATAGATGCAGGTGGCTCAGGACCACAGAGTACATTGTATATAGGGAACTCAGGACGGTGCTTTGTGGCATTCCTTGGGGGAGACCTATGTTCAGCAGTGGACTTGTGAAGGGCTCTAATGATGATGATGGTGATAATGAATCATTTAATGTACTATAAATATCTTAACTTCAGAAGTTATTAAATTATGTAGAAATCATTTTATTGTTTTTAGTTTATTGATGACGGATTTACTTTTTCAAAATTGTATTTTTTAGCCTTTTGTATGTTTATGGCAATATCACAAAATCGAAGTAGCACTAGAATATCGTACGAGTATGTAGTTAAATTAAAAACATAATATTTTTGCACTCTAATATTTTTTAAATTTAAATGGGATTGATTTCTTATATTTACGCAAACACTACACATTTTTAAATAAAACTAATTTTACGGATTTTATCGCGTATATTAACTTATTTTTATATTCCCGACGTTTCGGGTGCTTTCCAGCACCCGTCCAGTCCCCGTGACCACGGGTGCTGAAAAGCACCCGAAACGTCGGGAATATAAAAATAAGTTAATTTACGCGATAAAATTCGTAAAATTAGTTTTATTTAAATGGGATTTTTTTTAGTCTATAAAAAAGGAATAATAAAATCATCGGTTTACAATAAACATCTTATCCGTTTTTGAAGTTGGCTTAAAAAAAGCAAGAAGTATCTAAATTCGGTTGTGTAATATTTTTATGTAACTATATGTTACGCGATATCCTCGTAAATTTCGAATCGATTTTAAATATGGTTTTAGCGAAAATTATGTTAATCTTTTTAGTTATTGAAACCGCGTAGTTTTGCTTTTTTAATGTTAATATTTATGAAAAATAATTAAAGGCAAAACAATAGGTATACGTTTTTCATATCAGTGCAAGTTCGATTCCCACCAGCACCACAGATGGTGAAGGAAACATGATATGCTTTGGGGCAGCGCGGTACACTCTACCTTGCTCTTTAACTTTTGGAATTAAGGGGAGGTATGTACCCAGCAATGACTTTTATGGTTGCAGCATAAATAGGTTGGCTTATTCATAGAAAAACAACCTTGTAGCCGAATTGCAGCCTGAAATAATACCATAATGTTACTATGTTCTTATGTTGAGTAAAAATAACAGTACACACTTTTTATTGGTAGCAAGGCAATTCATCTTAGTCCTCAAGGATGGACAATGCGCCTGTATTTTGATTCATAATCGAAAATAGACATACTCGAAGTTGTCTGTGGTCCACAACATCCACTTGCCATCGGACGAACTATGTTCTTTTGTTATCCCAACTCCTATAAAAACTTATTCATTTATTTTGTAACTAAATAAAAAAATAACTAGTACTCCCTTAATTTTTAATAACCTGTCAGAAAATGTAATAAGAAATAATTTTTCATGACCATAAATAAGGATTATTATACTCGTAAAAGTACTAGTTTGGCTTATATATATAAAAACTGTTGTCAGTATCACGTATGCCTTCTAATAACAAAGGCCATTTTGTAAACGGAGCGAAATGGACAAAGTGGCATTCCTTGCAGTTCTATTTCCCAGAGCGCCTAACGCCAAATCAAGAGACATGACTACCCGCGACTAGTATCAAAAGGTCAATTGTTCGTGAAATGAAGGGTGTGTACACTATAATGAAAGGAATGCTATGAATAGGTGCCTATTTTAGCTGAGCATTTAGATCAAACACGAATCAAACTATGAAATCTATATTTAATACGTATAGACATATATATATGTATACGTAATTTTGTTGTAGCACGAACGTGCTGGTTCCACCGGGAAAAGACCACGCTCTGCCGTTTAATTCGACTGTGTTTCGTATGGTGAATGTAGAGAACCGGAGTCCCTTTTTCTAGGAACTAGGCATTTCATCTTAGTCCTTAAGTGTGATAACGCATTTGCATTTCGATTCTCAATTGAGGATAGATTTAGATGTCTATCGGCCACAGCACTCAGGTACCACCACGTAGGCTGTGAAGCTCCTTTGTCAATCTTATTCTACAAAAAACCTAGTATTAATGAATTTTGGTCATAGGAACACTATGGGTATAATTGATAAAAAACAAAATCATTAAGACAATTTCGTATTTATAACAGGTGTAAAATATTCAGATTGGCGACTGAAAGCATCGACTTGAACCATTCTCGACCTACTTGATTGCCAATTTGCGACAAGCGACACATCCTCTTTTCTCCTTCACACACACACCT
Organism: Parnassius mnemosyne; assembly: GCA_963668995.1. Taxonomy (NCBI): domain Eukaryota; kingdom Metazoa; phylum Arthropoda; class Insecta; order Lepidoptera; family Papilionidae; genus Parnassius; species Parnassius mnemosyne. The sequence continues at coordinate 19,842,745 of CAVLGL010000085.1, forward strand.
TCTTCTCTCTTATAAGAGAGGGAAACGCGTCACACTTAGTAATTATGCTGGCTCTATAGTTTACACACCTAAGTTAAAGCCGTAAATTTCATAAATTTGCAACAGGAATAGTTGTGTTGAATTTAGTATAGTGTTTGAAAATGACCTTAAAGCCTAAAAAAAGTAAAATTCAAGTAGCAGATTAACTCACTGGTTGTTAAGTGAATACTGTAGCCCATGGACATCTACAACCAACTTTAAACATATATATGACTAAGATAGAATGCTTTACAGACTCTAATTATACTAGATCTCTACACCTTTCAGACAGGGACATGGCATAGTAGACTTAGTTATTTTGAGGCATAAGTAGATAAAAGTAATTTTAAAGTTCGTTTTTTATAGGACAGGGTGACAAACGAGCACACAGTCCACCTAATAGTAAGTGGTTGCTGTGACCCATAGACATCTACATCTATCCTCAATAAAGAATCGAAATGCAGATGCGTTGTCACCCGTAACGACTAAGATGGAATGCCTCTTTACCAGTAACAAGCCGTAGTAGACCGGAGACCCCGGTTCTCTACACTCACCATACAAAACACAGCAGTGTTATATTCTGTGAGAGTGTGGTACTTCCTCGGTCGAGCCGACGCATTATCACCCTGGTCCCGGGTGGCATCTTAGTCCTCAGGGGTGACGACACATCTCCATTTTGATTCTTCATCGCGGATAAATGTAGTTGTCTATGAACCACAGCATACACTTACCATCAGGTGGACTGTGGGCTCGTTTGTCACCCTTATTCTATAAAAAAAAATGTGAAAGTAATTGCCTACTTGCTTTAGTAAAAAATCGAGATTGTTTAGATTAAAAATTGACCTTTTAATGCAATATTTTTTTGTAAATATTGCATTAAAAGGTCAATTTTTAATTAATGACGGCTCCGTGGCGCAGTGGCTTAGCAATCAGTTGTTGCGCTGGGGGCCACGGGTTCGAATCCCGCACGGAACAAGTATTTGTATGGCCTACAAGTAATTGTTCCGGGGCTGGATGTTTGTCCTTGTGCAATTTATGTTTGTAAACTGCCTCTACGACACAGGAGAAAATCCTAGTGTGGGGTAACGTTTTTCAAAGACAAAAAAAAATATTTTTGTCTTACGTTAGTAAATCTTAAACGCAATAGTCTTTTGAAATTTCAAAAAGTTTGCATTGTGGTTTTTGTTCGTATATGCTACGATTGGTTTCGGTATGACAGCTGTCAAAATCTTCGTAATGGAACGGAACGAAGTTTCCAGATCCGCAGGTGAAAGGATTAACCACAAGGTTAAGAATACAATACACCCACTGCGTCGATATTGGGTGTTATTGATCTAGTTTCAATACAAATGCGCAGCATTGTGCGATATGCTATAATTTATGTATGTACAGGAATTAGTCATTAATTTATGACCGATTGGTGCACACTAATGGTTTAATTTAATTCAGACTTGTCTCAGACGGTTGGTAACATTATAAATTACTTGATATTTAAGGGCATAATGTAAATATTTGCACATAAAAAATTAATTGGATACCATATTGGTTTTATAAGTCCGTTTACGTTAAATTGAATATAAGCGTGCTTTATGTGTTATAAAGTCATAAAACAGAGGAAAATTATAGCATTTTTAAGGCAATTTCCTCAATATGCGTTAACCTAAATCTCTTTTCAATATACCTTTTTCTTTTTATATACCTGGCAATATATAATTTTTACGTGGTAGAGCCATGCTGCAGCTATATTAGTAGTATAGTTGTAGCACGAATGGGTCGGCTCGACCGGGGAAGGACCACGCTCTCACAGAATACCAGCGTGAAATAGCAGCTTAACGCTGCTGTGTTTCGTATCGTGAGTGTAGAGAACCGGAGACCCTTTTTACTGGCAAAGAGACATTCCATCTTAGTCCTCACAGGCGACAACGCATCTGCATCTTGAGTCTTTATTGAGGATAGATGTAGATGTCTATGGGTCACAGTAACCACTTACCATTAGGTGGACTGTGTGCTCGTTTGTCACCCTATCCTATAAAAAAAATATCAGACATAGACGAAATATTAGCATCTATTGAAGGCTTTTATACTGTCGTCTCTTACGAATATATTGCGGATGAAATATAATGATGGATTCTCTTTTGTCGCCACCAAACGTCTAAGTCCAAACCAAGAGGAAGTCCCTTAATCATCATCATGATCATCATCATCATCATTACAACCCACCACAAATCCACAAAATCACTTCTGTTCTTAGGCCCTCTTTATGTATTGCCACAAAGCACGGTCCTGAGCCACCTATATCCATCGACACCCTGCGTGTTTCATCAGGTCATCCCTTCATTTATTGTGGGGTCTCTAAACACTGCTTGTGCCAGGACGAGGCTGCCATTCGAAAATTTTCTTCCTCATATGTTAACGTACGTGACGTTGATGTGATGTGATGTTTAATTTTATCGATCACTGTCGCTTAGCCGACTTCAAAAATGAGGAACTTCTCAATTCGAGTGTATATTCTGCCGACTTCCAAAAAGGAGACGGTACTCAATTCGACTATATGTTTTTATTTTATATGTGTTACCTCATAACTTTTTACTGGGTGAACTGATTTCGATGATTCTTTTTTTATTTGAAAGCTGGTAGTTCTCATGTGGTCCCATATGATGAAGGTCAGACCAATAGTTTTTGAGTTATTCTTAATAACTTATATTGAAGTCGGCTGTACAAAATTTTTAATTTTTAATTATATTGTATTTTTTTTATAGGATAGGGTGACAAGCGAGCACACAGTCCACCTGATGTCAAGTGGTTGCAGTGGCCCATAGACATCTACATTTATCCTCGTTTACGAATCAAAATGCAGATGTGTTGTCACTCGTGAGAACTAAGATGGAATGCCTCTTTTCCAGTAAAAAGGGTCTCCGGTTCTCTACACTCACCATACGAAACACAGCAGTGTTAAGCTGCTATTTTACGCTTCCCCCGTCGAGTCGACCCATTCGTGCTACAACTATACTACTAATATAGCTGCAGCATGACTCTATGTATGTTACGCAGATTATGAACCAATTTTGATGATTCTTTTTTTATTAAAAAGGTTATTTAATATATATAAAAAGGTTTTTTATACTTCAAGGGTGGTCACATATAATTTGGAGAAAAAATTAATTCCCTAAGGTTAGCAAATAAATTAAACTTTCTTTTTTAGCAATTTGAAATCAGTTTTTACTTTATGTTAAAAGTTATAATTTTTATTATAACGCGTTCGACTGTCTTTAGACGGTCGTTAATTTATGTGTCAAGAAATTCTTAGTGGCAGCCAGGAATCAGGAAGTTAGCGGTCTTTGAACTCCGTACCTAAAAGGCATCCTGCGCCTGATCTCGCCTGAATCTAGGCCCATTGGAATATGAAGTAGAGGGAATCGAGAGTACGCCCTAACTTTGCACATATACACTCGTGCACTACAGTTATGTCCTGCGCAGGTAGCTAGTCTCCGGTAGAATTGGAGAACGTGGCCGTGATTCTATCTGGAGTAATTATTATTATATGGTTTAGATTTTAGAAGAACCAATCCTATTTGACGGAGAGGTACTTAATACCCTAAACCCTGTCCAAACATGATAATAAAACATAAAGCCAACCTTTACGAAATCGTAATAGCTTAGAGCTGAACGCTTTGATTTAATCGCCGATCGTTTTGTATCATAGTTTCATACACTAATTTTGTTTAGTGCAATTTGAATTCTCACAGAGAAGGAAAACATTGTTACATATTATTATTTGTTGTAAATCTATACAAATAAATAAAGTTTTATTTTAAAAAAGCTTTCTACTCAATGCTTATGAAAGTATATACGGTAATTATAACAAAAAAACTTTTTTTTTATTCTTGTGTGTCTGTCTGTCTGTCGTTCTATGTGTCTGTCTGTTTGTTCCAGCTAATCTCCAAAAGGAATCACCGATTTCGACGGGACTTTTACTGGTAGATAGATAGCTGATGTTATAAGGAGTAACTTAAGTACTTTTAAAAAGTATTAGGGTTCCGCGAAAAATAAAACCCATGAAATCCAATCAGAAAATTCGTGGAAAATGCGAGCAGCATAAATGGCGGAAAATATAACTGGTACTGGCTAGCAGTCTGTCAGTATTTGGACGGAGATTTTTGAATTAGTGGGGCGATTAAACTTTACTCTTTAATTAGCAAGGTGCACCACATGCAAGCTCATTTTCTTTGTTTCTTTTTAATTTCATCATCACTAATGCTCATCAAATGTCCATTGTCCGATGATAGGTCTGACCTATAAATGGCCTTTTTTTCATCGGGAAATTGCATATGAAGTTCGGTATTTGTCAGACACAAACCAAGTAATTCCCCATGGTGTTTCACCTACGCCACATATGGGCAGGGTATCCTCCTCTGCCGGCTGTGTTTTAGCCGCTGCTTATGAATTACGTTTGAATAAATAAATATACAAATCTTTTTCAAATTACACATATTTCGGCAAAATATTTAATAAACACATTTTGTGGTTGTCTTACTTTTAAGAAATAGACACTAGCGCGTGCGATCTTGATGCATATCGGTAGTGCTTTATTGCGTCTTTAATTGCACTATGTTAGAGCGGACCAGCCGGTACAATTCAACAACTGCATAACGCCTCGCTGCTAATTCACGCCGATTTCACTGTCAATTACCTGCAATTTCTCGTCTGATGGAGATTTACAAATTGATTCAATAATTATTTAAAGTTAAATAATTTATTAAGAGAAACGATTAATTTTAATACTACTCGTATTCAGTCATTAAAGCTTTCCAAGGCGAGCCGGCAGCCGGAACAGAATCTGTAATATTTGTTAGTAAGAACTTGACTCATTTACACCTTAGTCAATGAATCCGCCTTTTCAATAGGAGATTCAAATTCAAGGTTGTTGACTGTGAACGTATTAAACAAATACTCCGAGTCTTTATGCATTTCTTGAATCTAATTTTTTAAATAGATATGGGTACAACTCTGTCTGCACTTTCTATCAACTTATTGAAAATGCGGTTGTTCTGTTAAAAAAGAAAACTAAAATACTTATTTTAAGGAAACTATATGAGGCATTCGTCACACGCCGTATTAAATTTCTTTAAAGTCATTAATAATTTCTTGGAAATACAAGTATGTTGAACGTTCACTTTCGAAATGACTGACTGATTCAAATTTATTGAAAGAGCAAAATTAATTGGAATTATATTAAGAACTTATTTATTTATTTTTTGCTTTGTACCCCGGGCTGGAGTTTGCGTGTACGTTAGAGAGGACATCTGGTTTGGATGCCTTGGCAGCCTTGAAGGTACGGACCTGTCCATCTTATGGCTGCGCGTAGACAGCGACGACCATCCCCGCGTATACGGGTGCCTCTATAGGTCCCATAGCAGCAATGCCGACACAGACCGACTCATCGACCACGTCCAAATGCCTGCAGACTCCGTGTTACAACAGATCCGATCGGCAGAGATCGTGATGCTTGATGATTTTAACGCCCACCACGCCGAATAGCTTGGTTCCCGTTTAACCGATCATGCGAGTAGATCTGTCTATGACTTTGCCTTGGCATATGGTCTAACACAATTGGTTACTTCACCTATGCGGATCTCAAATGTGGAGGATCATGTACCTTCCCTGTTGGACCTTTTGCTGACCTCTCATCCAGACAGATATCAGGTCTCAGACGATGCCCCTCTTGGCTCCTCGGACAATGTCTAATCCGGAGTACAGTGCCACTCACACTCCCATCCCGATTGCGTTGTTGCAGGTTGTCGCCTTGTTTGGCATTATAAATCAGCCGATTGGGACGGGTAGCGGTCTTTTTTGCATCCTACCCTTGGAGGCGGGTTTGCTTCTCGCCCGATGATCCCAGCGTTGTTGTTGATTCTGTCGCTGATGTGGTACTACAGGGAATGGTTCTTTTTATTTCATCATCTGTCGTACCTATCGGAGGCAGGACCCAGCCGTGGTCAAGGCAAAGTCAGGCACATCGACAGAATTGGCGAGAAGCTAGTTCGTCTTCCTTCGGGAACACGTGCACTCTGGTCTCTCGCCAAGGCTGTCCAAGGGAACTTCTGTCAGCCATCTCTTCTATCTTTGCACAGGGAGGACGACTCACTGGCCCTTGCCGCAAAGCATAAAGCCGATCTGCTAGGCTCTCTCTTTGCGTCCAACTCGACTCTTGATAACGGGGAAAACACACCGCCGACCATCTCCCGGTGTGAGTGCTCCATGCAGGATGTGCTGTTTACCCAACGCTCGGTGCGCACTCCTCTCCCTGGACGTCATTTATCATCCTCGTACGATCCGTATGGCCATCCTCCGCTGGAGACTGTAGATTTTAGTTTTACAGCGTCGGATAGCCAGCCTTTTTGCCCATACAGGCGCTCCATACAGAGCTACGGATCGCTTGACTCCCGTAATTCTACTATGCCTATAACCTTAGCGCAAGTGCAAACAATAAGTGAACGATGTTTTACCGGAATCTGATGAACGATATGGCAGCGCTTAATAATAATAACTTTTTTTTAAAACTTGACCATATTTTTTATTAATTTTATTAAAAAAATTCTTTTTTTTTTAATTTTATGTGGTTTTATTACCTCTTACTGACACTAGCCGATGCTAAAGCTAAGTAAAGCGGGGTCTTTGACAATCCTCTTACTCCCCAGACAATGCAGAGGTAATAAAACCATATACAATTTGCATACAATTTTTTTTTAATAAAATAAAAAAAATATTGTTCGAGTTTCAAAAAAAAAGTTATTTTAAAAATCCTGATAACGTACTTAGCGGGTACCACAGGGTTTTTGTTACATATTGTATATTATATTTAAAGATTTTGGACTTTTTCGATATTCGATATAAACTTTCTGCAACAACAGCAGGAACAACTATATTTCCGACGGGCGTAATTGTTTTCGTGTCTGATATTCATTAAACACCATTTCGTAAGCGTTTTGATCATTTAACAAGATTGACAATCAAGATATTTCCGTTGGCTGTCTACCTTATAGCAATATAAATTGTCACCGAACGTAACAGCGGCCTACGACTCGATAATTTTATACGAATTCCGTTATTGACAAAAAATGACAAAGTATTATAGCAACAATATAGACAGGTTGCACTTCGCAAGATTTATGACTAACCAGTTCAGCTTAACCGCGAGTACATAGTAAAAAATTGTTGCCTGAATTAATAAATGTGTTCAAGTCGATAAATATGTGTTTATCTTTATCTATTAATATTTTATAACAATAAATGCACACCTTGAGATACAAAAAAAGATATCTTACATGTATTAAGTACGGTGTTGTACTCATGATTAGCAAATCCAATGCAAGTATTACACAAGGGTTGTCTAATCGCAAAAGCATTTCTGAAAACCAGTTGATTGGTTGTTCTTCTCACTCATCTGCAGTTTTTTATGGAATAAGGTTGACAAACGAGTAAACAGTCTACCTGATGGTAAGTGGTTACTGTGGCCCATCATCATTTATCCTCGTTTGCGAATCAAAATGCAGATGCGTTGTCACCTGTAACTACAAACCGGACTAAGTTGGAATGCCTCTTTTCCAGTAAAAAGGGTCTCCAGTTCTCTACACTCACCATACGAAACACAGCAGCATTAAGCTGCTATTTTACGCTGGTATTCTGTGAGAGCGTGGTCCTTCCCCAAACGTGCCGACCCATTCGTGCTACAACTGTACTACTGATATAGCTGCAGCATGGCTCTACCACGTAGAAAATACTGCTCTTTGGCGAGAAACAAAGCGCCAGTCAATGTTTGTTTTAATGTCTGGTGCGGCAGTCGTTATTCTCCTATGTTCTGATCACAACGGACTTGCCGCAGAGTAAATACAAATTTATAATAACTCGACCACAATGCCACCTATGAGGTCCTAATTTTACGATTTTTTGGCCGTAAATCAACATATATAGTGAATTAGCAATCCGTCCCGGCTTCGCACAAGTGATTTTTGATTCTCGACAACAGCGCTACTTACCCGGTCCAATCGTGAATCTAAACCATCCAACCACATACATACACAAATAATTTAAAATTAAAAATATTGTACAACCGACTTCAATATAAATTATTAAGAATAACTCAAAAAGTATTAGTCAGACCTTGATCAATTTTATATAGAACCACATGAGAAGCACCAACTATCAAATAAAAAAGAATCGTCGAAATCGGTTCACCCAAGTTATAAGGTAACACACATAAAAAACATATAGTCGAATTGAGTGCCGGCTCTGTTTTGAAGTCGATAGAAAACTCCATCAAAATCGGTTGAGCCATTTTCATTATACATATATTGTGAATATGGGTCATCTTTAAATATAGAATTAGTTAATAACTTAACAGCGCCACCTAACGGATCCTAGCATAGTTATGAACTATGGTCTCAATAAAACATTTTTTTAAATATAAGAAGGTTCAGTGTTGACAGGTAGAGAATGCCATAAGGCATTAGGTCTGCTCTTTACATTTCTTATAAGGTCTATAATAAAGTTTTATTAGATATCTTTTTTTTTAATATCATCATCATTCATCATTACAGCCTTTCATAAGTCCACTGCTGAACATAGGCCTCCCCCAAGGAATGCCACAAAGCACGGTCCTGAGCCACCTGCATTCATCGATTTCCTGTATGTCTTACCAGGTTGTCACTCCATCTCCTGGGGGTCCCCCTACACTTCGCCTACCGGTACGAGGCTGCCACTCGAGAACCTTTCTTCCCCATCGGTTGTCGATTCTTCAAGCTATATGGCCGGCCCACTGCCACTTCAGCTTACTGATCCGTTGGGCTATTTCGGTTAATCTGGTTCTACTACGGATATCCTCATTTCTAAGTTTATCACGTAGAGAAAACCCCGAGCATAGCTTTCTCCATAGCTCGCTGAGCGACCTTGAGCTTCCTCATACGGCCAGCAGAGAAGGACCACGTCTCAGATCCATAAGTCATCCCTGGCAACACGCACTGGTTGTACAATTGCGTTTTAAGGTTTTGAGGTATGTCTGACGAGAAGATGTGTCGTAGTTTCCCGAACGCTGCCCAGCCGAGTTGAATCCGTCCATTGACCTCTCGGTCGAAGTTGGACTTACCTAGTCGAACTATTTGTCCCAGGTAAACATACTCGTCAACAACTTCGAGCTTAGTGCTCCCAACAACTACCGGCATAGGTGTGACATGGACATTAAACATGATCTTTGTTTTGTCCATGTTCATCTTAAGACGTATCCGTTGGAAGACACTATTGAGGTCATTGAGCATGATGCTTAGTTTCTCCAGCGATTCTGCCATAAGGACTATATCGTCGGCAAATCGAAGGTGAGTGATGTACTCGCCATTGATGTTAATACCGTATCCTTTCCAGTCCAGAAGCTTGAAAACGTCAAACGTCAACGTTTCGGGGATATAACGTTACCCTGTCTTACACCTCTCTGTAATTGGATAGGTTTCGTACTCTGGTTCTGTACTCGAATAACCATCGTAGCCCTACTGTGCAAGCACTTCAGCACGTCGATATACCGACAGTCAACTTGGCACCGCTGAAGGGACTGCAGCATCGCCCAAATTTCGACGGAATCAAAGGCTTTCTCATAGTCCACATACGCCAGGCATAGTGGCAAATTGTACTCCTCGGACTTCTGTACAACTTGCCGAAGGGTATGTATGTGATCTATGGTGCTAAAGCCCTTTCGGAAACCGACCTTTTTTAATATGACCTCTATCAATCAAGTTGTTCAGAAGCTACGCGATCACTAACAGACACACCAATAATAAACAATAGATAAAGATAGTATGATGCTAAAAGCATTAATTAATGTGTCAAATAAGAATTCGAATTATTAGCATGTCGCAAAGTTCGTGTACATTCAGATTCGCATAGCCTGTAGAACGTGATTTACAAACAGATGACAGACATTCCGACAGATTTCTAGTACTAATAGCTCAACCACTATTATTTCTACTAAGTAATTCACGTCCTACGCTAAAGTTAGATTAAACTCACGCAACGTGATCTCAGGTTAAAAATTTGATACTTGATGGAAAAATGTCGAAAAAAATAATTCGAGCTTTTTTAAGTTTTTTTTAGTAATGTTCTCAAGATCGAATTTCGATCACGATGGCCAGTCTATCCATCTACGCAGGACAAGATTTCGAGTATAAAGCACAAATGTGTGCGCAAATACCGATTTACTCTTCATTCCCTCACTCTCATAGTCGGATAGGACGACAATGAGGCCATCCACGATTTTTTCTGCCACCAGGGCGGCACCACTTTACAGCGAGGTAAAATATTTGACAGATTTCATAGCGGGGATGATAATTTCTTAGGAAAATGTAATCTTTAAGGTTTGTTTCTGTATTATTAGTTATATTTTATATTATTTACGTTAGAAATGAATAAACCAAACTATAAATATAACTAAAAGGCGATTTTTTTTAAAAGAATTATAAAGTGCAAAAAATTAAAAATTAAAATTACTGACGCATTGTGTTGTGTATTAATATAATACTCTAGATAATGATAAACTATTATTTAAAACTAATTTTTCAATTAACTGACACTGTGTAACAAAAAACTTTACATCAGTCACAACTAGCGACATCTGGTGAGTGGAAGATTATTAGCACTCATTCCACCGACTGGAGTACGGTCAAGTGCAGGATCAATGGCTATAATGTATATATATTATATACTTTCCAAGGCACGGGGATGAAACACCGCCAACTTTCTGAATCCAGGCTGTCATTAAGAATTTCTTGGCTGAAAAACACAATAGTTGATTCTTGACCCGATCCGGTATTCCAACCTCATGATTAATAGTCGCTTATGATCACTAGAACAACGAGGCGGCAGGCAAGTTTTTTTTTTGGAAATATTGTCGATAGGAGGTAGTAACCAATGTCAACAGTGGACTTTTGCGGCTAGATATAAAAGAAGAAAAAGAGATGTGATTATCTATACGTATAAATAAAATTGTTAATATTATAATATAAATAAAATTGTAAGAGTATCTACTTGTAATATAAAATAACTGGCTTTTATTAAGTTCAGGGGGTTGTTTGCAAGCTATTAAAATATATAATAAACAACCATTTTTAGAGTTCCGTACCCAAATGGTAACCAACGGAACCCTATTAATAAAGCTCCGCAGTCCGTCCGCCTGTCTGTCAGCGGGATGTATCTCATGATACGTAATAGGTAGACAGTTGAAATTTTCACAGAATGTGTATTTCTGTTGCCGCTGTAACAACAGATAATAAATTCGCCTCACAACCTCATTAACCTGTGGAGTTCATGTTAGACACGAATTAATTACCGCCAATTCAAATTAAATAAAAAATAAATAGCGTGTTATCGGTGATAAGCTATGGAATCGAGTCGTATCGGAGATCGTATAAAGATGCTTTTAAAGCCATGAAGAGAGCTATACTCGGAGTTTCTCTGCATGGTAAAATCCTTTACGAAGGTATCTGCAATAGAACTAGAGTACATACAGTCTAACGAATCAGTAAACTGTGATGATGCAGCATTAATAGTACGAGAGTATGAATGATGCGTGCAGAATGTGAATTAATCTTTGAAGTTTCCTAAGCCACATCCAGCTTGCACTGACACAAATGGCTCTTTTTGTGAGTGCTCCATCGAACAAAAATACCAATTTTTTATAGAATAAGGGTGACAAACGCGTATGAGAACACAGTCCACAGGTAAGTCAATGCTGCGGCCTATAGATATCTACATCTATCCTCGATTAAGAGTCTAAATACCGAATGTATTGTCACCTTCGAGGATTAAGATTGAATGCCTCGATTTTCAGTAAAAAAGGGTCTCCGGTTCTCCAAACTCACCACACGAAAAACCGTAATGTTAAGCTGGTATTTCATCCTGCTATTCTGTGAGAGCGTGGTCCTTTCCCAGTTGAGCCGACCCATTCCTTAAAGTTACAGCCTATCTACGTTCCACTGCTGGACACAGGCCTCCTCTCATTTCTGAGTGGGTTTCAGGGCAAGGGAATGACCGCCACGCTGCCCTAATACGTGTTGGCGAACTTCACATGTCTTCGAATTTTTTATTTATTTCTCAGAATGCAGATTGCCTAACGATGTTTTCCTTCACCGCCAAGCACGTGGTAAGTCAGCATTTAAAATTGCAATTAACAATTTAATTGATGTCGGCTAGGATCGAATCCGGGTTGCTCGCGTCTGTGAATTTTATAGACCCATTCATGCTACAACCATAATATAGCTGCGGCGTGGCTCTACCACGTTTAAAATTTATTTTAACTGATTTAGTTTAAGTGATCCTAAAGATTACGATCATGATATCAAAAGTACTTATTTTAAATAGTTATCGCGAGTGTATGATATAATTGTTCCAGTCTAAATAGTTTCATTTATAGATTATACGCGAATAATTTTGAAGATTAGCTGAAATGCTTGAACCTCAAATATAATTCTAGTAATAACTTTATTCAACTAAAAAAAACTGTGGTAACGCGTAAAGAGTTTGGGGGCAAGTGGAGCGTAAAATAAAACAGACTGTACACGCTACACGCACACTTGTAACTTTTGCTGTTTTAAAAGTTACTACACATAACATAAATGACGGTTTATATTTGAATGGCATGATCGAAACGTAATTTTGCTGTAGCGACGCGAGTTTCAATGCCACAGACTATTAATATGTCCGGCAATTACATACGAAAATTTGCTACTTTTTCTTATAGATTTTATGAAACATCTCCCCGGCTATGAGCGCGAAGGCGCCGTCTTCAATTATGGCCTAGATGTCCATGTGGCAGAGGTTCTGGCCGAGAGTTCTATATGCTGCATAACCTCATAATTCTCTCCTAGCTGCACTTATCCGCACTCCGGTTGTCTAATATGTTGGTGTTTCTAGTCCTTCGTGTAGTAGGTCGTGCCGCACGAGAGCCGTGGTGCCACGATATACGGTTCCCTGCGGGTGAAACCTCGTCACGCTGGTTCACGAAGTAATTGGGTTCAATACTCCTAAGCAGAGCTAAAAACGTTTAGTGCACCTGTTGTATGTGTATGTTGTATGTAATAACAACTTAGGCTTAGCTTAGGATCGTTCAAAGCAACTAACTTCGCAATGATATTTGGAAATACTTCAACTATCATTGTGTCGCCCAAAATTATTACATTGTTTTTATTCATTATTTATTGCGATGTTAGGTATAATTATTTAGCTACTATAATTTATATCAATATTTTTATAGATTATCATTTTAGCCTCGTTATTGCTATCTGTATAAGCCGTGGTAGAGTCACGCTGCAGCTATATTGTGGTTGTAGCATGAATGGGGCGGCTTGACCGAGGTAAGAACACGCGCTCACAAAATACCAGCGTAAAATAGCAGTATAATGCTAGAGAACCGGATACCCTTTTTAATCTGAGGACTAAGATGGAAACGAGGTATTCCATCTTAGTTCTCGTATAGTTAGTTAGCCGTAGTAATTCGTTCTAGTATTATTCCTAGTTACGGAATATGATATTATGCAGTCTGTGATGTCTTACCTCTACCGTAGCCTCTTTCATGTTTGGTTACAATTTAAGGAAAAAAAAGAATTTTCAATTTCATTGCTCTTTATAGAATAGAATAAGGGGACAAACGAGCACACAGTCAACTTGATGGTAAATGTATGCTGCGGCTCATAGGCATCTAAGTCTATCCTCGATTTTGAATCAAAATGCAGATGATTGTTAATCTACTGACTAAATATGATGAGATAGACTATGATAAAATGCCTTATTTCTAGTAAAGGGTATTTGGTCCTCTACAATCACCATATTAAGAAACACAGCATTAAGCTGCCATTTCACGTTAGTGTTCTGTGTGGTCCTTCCCCGGTCGAGCACACCCATTTGTATTATAACTATAACAGAGCTGAAGCATAATATTTTGATATTTTCTATTTGTAGCTCAGTATCAGTGCACTAGCTTTTAATTTAAAGTGGGTTACCATGTGCTCGACAATGAAGGTAAATATAGTGAGCAAATTAATATCCGAGAAGCTAATATTTCTACTAATTTATTGTGGGTCAGTGGCCTTTAAGGCTGTAACGCTAACGGTACCGGTACACATAATTGACCATAGGGACTACACCACTTCGCCACGTGGGTGAAGAAAGAGTCTGTTATGGGAAATGCTAGAAGTACTTCTTTTATAGAAGTACGAATGACAATCAAGCAATAGTGACAGTAAGCAAATGACAGTGAGCATATCTGACAGTAAGTGGATGCTGTGTCCTCTGCCGAAATCGTAGGCCCTTTCTGCTGGTGTACAGGCCTCCGGCTCATATTACTTACCATACAAAACATAGCAGAGTTACACGGTTACTTCACTCTGTTATTTCTTCCCCAATTAATCGCTGCAACATTGCTCTACCACACATAAGTGATACTATCTCGTATATGACAGATGTAAATAACCAGTAGAGCGACGGAGAGTAGGTGAAAGACTAAAGTATGAGTCTGAGCAGAAGTCTTAATAAATTAACTTTGTAGCCATCCATTACCATAATAGCGTATAAAAGTCCACTGTTGAACATACTCGTAGGCCTCCTCATAAATAGCATCAAAGAGGGAATTATGCCATAGTTGCCACTCTTCGAGGAAGATTCTGCTGCCCATCTCTTATTTCAGTTTCCTTCTGTCGTCTCTTACAACGAAATGGGGTAGTAGATATTCTTATACCGCCACTATACGGTAATGAACTTTGTAGTTTACTATAAATAATATAATGTGTTCCAAAATACAAACTGAATTTTGTTTTTAATTTGAGAATTGTTGAAACTTGTTGAATTCAAGAGCAGAAAATAAAATGCTCATTACTTTATGCTCTTGAATGTGTCGTATCGTGTCCGCTGGCCGGCTCTAACGGCACGTTATAATTGTTGATGGGTAATCGACAAGAACTACATATACAAGTGGTAAAATTTATAATTTTGTACAACTGAATTCAATATAAATTATTAAGGATAACTCAAAACGTCGAGTCAGAACTTGATCAAATTTATATGGGACCACATGAAAAGCACCAGCTTTCAAATAAAAAAATAATTATCAAAATCGGTTCACCTAGAAAAATGTTATAATGTAACACACATAAAAAAATACAGTCAAATTGAGTACGTCCTCCATTTTAAAGTCGCTTAATAATTAAAAAGTTATTACTTAACTTTTATTATTTCCATATAAATCAAGATTTTCTTCTACTAATCTCAAATTCTCTACTATCAACATAACATAAAATATATTAGTTTTAGTGCGAGCCCATTACTGTAATTTACTGGCAACTTAAATTGGACGTGTCACAAACATGTTTATAACTATGCAATATTTAAATTGATTTTAATTGAATGCCGCTATTAAATAAAATATAGGTAGGCTATGTTAGAGTTCAACTTTCAAATACTATAAACATATTAGAAGGAATGTGATTTAAAAAAAACCGCCAAAGTGCGAGTCGGACTCGCGCACCGAGGGTTCCGAACAAATCTGTAGGTATATAAGTGTTGGCGACGCGTCTATAAAAAAACATTTCAATTTATTAGTTAACCGATTACGGATGGCCTCTAAAATTAAATTATCAAGCAATAATAATCTTATAAGATAACGCTTAGTTAAATCTTAAAGAAATATTGAATTAATAATTTGAAGGTCTTGGGTTCGATTCCCAGGCCGGACTAGTTCGTCGTTTTTTTCTTGGTAATATTTTCTTAATAAATTCATATAGGGAATTTTTAAGATATAAATTATGTTTCCGGGTTCAGTTCCCCGGTTGAAATTACCTTTCCAATAACATTGTTAATTTAAAGAAATATTAAAATAAAGTTAGAAACCAGGATTTGTTCCCCGGTCGAAAGGATCACTTTGTGTATAAGTAGAATTATTGTAAAGTGTTGCATAAGTATTGTCTTATAAGTTGAACACATTTTGTATGAAAAATAAAAATGTCTATTTTCAATGTTTGATTCATAAAATATTTTCTTTGTGTTATCTGATAAGAACATGATAACTGATAAGGATTACGGATAACTGATAAGAGATCTTATTGGATACTACCTTGCCGACAATGGGGGTCGTGCAGGGACTGATTGCTCATCTTGTGTTAGTGGATTGCAGTAAAATATGCTAAAATTGCCACCCGCTTTACCGACAACGAGGTATCGTGTGAAAGTTAGTTTTCATTTAGCTGCAGATAACAGCAGCGCGCTAATCCGTACAATTAAAAGTTTAAATAAGTGGAAATTTAAATGTTTGCAAATTTCAGCAATTTATGTAAAATTGACTTGTAAAATGTTTCAGGTTGACTGTATGAGTAAAATAGGTGAATTCTGTGTGAATTCCACATGTTAATGCTCTTATCTTAGTGAAATATTGATAGTTTTGTCTAAGAAATTTAAAAGTGTTTTAAATAGTCAAATGTGTAGAAAAAATGTAAATTAAACTATTGTATTAGTTTAGGTATTTGTATTTTTAAATAAAGAACATTGTTCCAACCTTATATGTTAGATATTTAAGAATTCTAACTTAGTACATATGTTGTAAAATAGGCATATTTTGTTGAATAAATAAAAGGTTTTTTGTGATATAATAATGTAATGTATATCATAGTATAGATATTTTTTGTGCTATCTTTATAAATAAAATGTATAAATGTATGGCAAACCGTGAGGGAGTGATAGTACAAATTTGATGTAATCGAGTTGTGAAATCGTACAGAGGGAGCGGCTCTCTCGAGTATAGCTTTATTGACAGCCCATTAGACTGGTTTTCATACAAATCGTTCAAAAAGTCCGGACGTACTGGACATCGTGCTCTCTAGGAACGTCAACTACCCGATAGTGGTAGAGGTGATGTACGACATGAATACGCAGCACCTCCCGATACTAATTACCCTTGGCGTCAGGGCAGTGACTACGCCGCCCAGAGCATTCAAGACTAGAATAGACTGGGGGATCTACTGTCAACACCTGCAGGAGAGACCTCCAGTCTTCACACCAATCAACACAGCGGACGATGTAGAAGCCGCTGCAACAAGAATAACCAACACCATCAAAGAAGCCCTCGACGCGGCCTCTACGGTCGCCCCGCTAACAACTAGAAGGGACGTCGTGCCGCGTAACATATGCGAGCGGATTAAACGCAAGAGAGCGCTGAGAAAGCTCTGGGCGAGCACTCGCTGCCCAAGACTGAAAACCCAGCTAAATCGGATTTCAGATGAACTGTCGGTTGCAATCCAGGCCCACAGAGGAGAGGCCTGGGAGCGGCGCATCGTGAAGGCAGACGAGCAAGATGCGTCGCTCTACAAATTGAACCGGCAGTTGACTAAAAAACGTCCTGCCGTATGCCCGCTGACCAACAGCGCGGGCGAACGTCGATATGATGCCAAAGGTAGAGCGGATATCCTAGTAGAGCACTTCGAGGAGCAATTTGTGCCGAACCCAGCAAGTGCGGAGTTCTTGGATCTTCATGCCCGGAAGGAGAGCCGCGTACAGGAGTTCCTGTCATCGCCCGCGCCACCGCTTGCAGGAGAGTGGTACATCTCCGCCGCTGAACTGCGGAGGACAGTAGCCCGCCTGCAACCCAAGAAGGCTCCGGGGCACGACGGGATCACTAACGCTGCGCTTCGACAGCTACCCAGTAGGACATTAGTAGAGATCGGACGACTCTACATTGGAATATTGCGGACATCCCACTTCCCGGAGGATTGGAAGATAGGGAAGGTAATTGTGTTACCGAAGCCCGGGAAGGACAGGCGTAGGGCTGCCAGCTACAGGTCGATTACGCTACTACCGCACATAGCTAAACTGCTTGAAAGACTGATGCTAAGACGCCTATCGTCCGCGTATAGCGCCAGTTCGACGTCGTAAAACTTCCTGTCAGCCAGGAATGACGCCACTAGACTACTTCACCTCGTCCAGAAGAACCCACAACGCAGTTGCCACGATACAAAGGCTGTTGGACTTGCTGCCAGCATGGCTGGATGAGGAGGATGGCCGTCAATGTTGGTAAGAGGGCCGCTCTGCTCACTCGCCGCTACAAGAAACCACCACCACCACTGACGCTCAGAGGACAGGACATCGCATACCAGAAGGCCGTGACGTATCTTGGATGCCGGATCGACAGAATGCTGCGCATGACCGCGCACGTCGATCTCGTCGTCCGCAATGCGAGAGGTGCGCGGGCGGCGCTGCGTCCCGTACTGGCATCCAAGCTACCAATCAAGACGAAGCTGAAACTATATAAAATGTATATAAGACCAATACTAACTTACGCTACTCCGGCCTGGTATGCACTCCTGAGCGACCGGTAGAAGCGGCGACTGCAAGCCCAACAGAACTTGACATTAAGGAACATTGTCGGTGCTGGTCGCTACGTCCGGAACGACGTGATTACGGCCGACCTGAAAATAAAAAACATAGAAGAATTTGTGGTCCGGTTGGCGCGCGGCATGTTCAACCGTGCTGACAACGGGCCACACCCACACCTCAACAACTTCGCGCCGCAGCACGCCCGCCCCTCAGGACAGCCGACTATTACCAATAGAACTCCTCCCTATATAGATTAGGGAGTCGAGTAAAACCCACAATGCCACTGAAAGGCCAACATAGACACCCGGCCATATTAGCTGCAGGAATACCACAGACCGAACTAGGCGCCTTTTCAGGCACTGGCCGAATTAGGCACCTTTTTCAGGAAATCGGCAATATCATACCCCTTTTTCAGGCGTTGGCCATATTACCCGCCTTCTTCAGGCGGTTTCAGGAAAAAAATTCTAAGTGGATAACCAATATACAGCGACCGGAATTAAACCCGTATCGCTGTATTTACGGAATCCGCTGTTGAACGCGCCGTGTTCAATTGCTCCTCCGCGACCAGATTAAAAAGCGTGTTCCTTATCAATTGGTCCTTCGAGTGCCGGATTAGGAAGGACGGAAGGACTGCGCCGTGTTCCTTTTCAATTGGTCCTTCGAGTGCCGGATTAGGAAGGATCAAGAAGCTGGACGTGTTCCTGTTCAATTGGTCCTTCGCAGTCGGATTAAGAAGTAAGCGGAACCAGCTGTGAGCTGCTGGATACCATTTAAGTGGACATTCGGAGCCGAGTGAAGATCAGCGACCAAAGGAAGCTGGAGGTTTGAGCTGAGGCAACAGGACCAAAGGCAAGAAGACCAGGCCAGCGCAGTAGGCCCATCAGGGCTTAGGAAGGACCGGACCGAATACCGGCAGGACGAAATACTGGTAGCTACCGGAAGAAAGAAAACCGGGATTGCGGCTAGGAGCGTGTGCCCGCATGGGGTACGTATCGCAGCCAAGCGCAGGTGCCTTTTGAAGGTGCTCATTGTAGCCAAGCAAGGCTTGGCATTTTTTTACGTGGTAGAGCCATGCTGCAACTATATTAGTAGTATAGTTGTAACACGAATGGGTCGGCTCGACCGGGGAAGGACCATGCTCTCACAGAATACCAGCATAAAATAACAGCTTAACGCTGCTGTGTTTCGTATGGTGAGTGTAGAGAACCGAAGACCCTTTTTACTGGAAAAGAGGCATTCCATCTTATATGTAGTCCTCACGGGTGACAATTTGTAATGGATGATAGATGTAGATGTCTATGGGCCGCAGCAACCACTTTCCATCAGGTGGACTGTGTGCTCGTTTGTTACCCTTATCCTATAAAAAAAACCCTCCTATCTATATCTGCCGCCTAATAAGTGCTTGAACTGCTGAGTTCGAGTTTAGGGGGCTAGAGAGACAATATAATTACAGACTATGAAGCATTCCATCTTACTCCTAAGAGATAACAAGCTATCTGTAGCCTCCTTTGTTTGAACTTGATTACGGGTGTCCATGGACTGCGTTAGTCATTTACCTACTTATTCGTATTCAATAATGTAATAAAAGCTACTTAGTACCAGGTGGCCCATAAGTCGTTAGAAATGTAAATTTCGAATAAAATACAAAAGGCGCGCATGAGTGGCGCGCGCGGTGCGGGGGGAGTACCGACGGTTTCTGGGAATTCACAATTCAGTCGCCATGGAGCGTTTCACCGGTGCGGACCGTGCATTTTGTGTGCACGAGTTTTATCGAAACAATGATTCGGCTACCATTGCGCGGCGTAAATTTCGAGAATATCAGAATTTACGCAACTTTAAAGACATTCCAAGTGTTCAAACGATTAAGAACTGGGTTATTAAGTTCAAAGAGAGTGGTTCGACGTTGGATAAACAACGGTCAGGTCGACCAAGGACATCACGGACGGAAGAAAACATCGATGTAGTGAAACACTCAATTCGTGAAAATCCTACCCAGTCTACTCGTAAGCGTTCCAGTGCATTAAACTTACCCAGAACATCGTTACAGCGAATTTTAAAGAAAGATTTACATCTTCACCCGTACAAGATTCAGTTAGTACAGGAATTAAAAGATACTGACACTATCCACAGACTAAATTCCGCAAATGAAATGTTGAACCGCTTTACTTCGTTTAATAACGTGTTATTCTCTGATGAGGCTCACTTTCACATCAACGGCCATGTCAATAAGCAAAATTGTCGCTACTGGAGTTGCGAAAATCCAAATCGCAAACATCAAAAGCCCTTACATAGCCCTAAAGTGACAGTTTGGGCGGCTATGTCAGCGCATGGCATTATAGGCCCTTACTTTTTTGAGGACGGCAGAGGCCGCGCGCTTACTGTTACTTCACAACGGTATGTAGCTATGATCCAGGACTTTTTTACACCAGAGTTGCAGAATTTTCCAGACTTCAATACGCGGACCTGGTTTCAACAAGATGGAGCAACTGCCCATACCTCTAACGTCGCTATGCCGGTCGTCCGTCAACTTTTCCCTAATAAAGTGATCTCTCGAAGAGGAGATATTCCTTGGTCACCACGTAGTCCAGATCTGACCCCAATGGACTTTTTCTTATGGGGTTATCTTAAGACTAAAGTGTACGAAACCAACCCGCGGACAATTGACGTCCTGAAAGAAAATATCCAAAGAGAAATGGCAAACATTACAGAGCTTACTTGCCACGCAGTGATGGATAATTTTAAACGTCGCTTACAGGAGTGCCGCGATCGTAACGGATTACATTTAGATGATGTAATTTTCAAAAAATAATTCCCATTTTATAAGGATTATGACAAAATAAAAACCTTTTTCATAATGTCATTAGTTTTTTTTTAATTATTTTTTTTACATTTCAAGGGACTTATGGGCCATCCTGTAGAAGAAACAACTAAACTAGATAATACAGTCCCTACAGTTTTGAACTAGTCAAGATCCGGAAAGTTTTTTTTTTTTATAAGATAACGGTGACAAACAAGCACACTGTCCACCTGATGGTAAGTGGTTGCTGTGGCCCATAGACATTTACATCTATTCTTATCGTTCCGCTGCCACCTTTTAATTTCGTCCGACTTCTAATGTTAGCCAAGTTCTAATGTTTTAAACAAATGATATAAAAAAAAATATTTTCAATACTATGCATAAAAATTTGCCCTTCTTTAGTTTTCTTTTTTATAAAACAGTGACAAACGCATAGCATAATGTCGTATGATATTTTGCTATGGGGACACGCAGCTGACACTGAAATTATATTTGTTTTGCAGAAGAGGGCCATAAGAGCAATTTATGATTTAAAGTCTAAAGAGACGCTGCGACAAAAATTTAAGGAAATTAATATATTAACTTTGGCCTCTCAATACATTTATGAAAATGTAATGTACGTACACAAAAATAAAAGTAGTTTTACAAAAATAAGTGATATTCATTCTGTAAATACTAGGAACAGACACAAGCTAGTAGTACCAGTTACTCGACTCCATCGAGTCAGTAATTCATTCTTGGGGCGATGTATACGCTTTTACAACAAAATTCCAGAAAATATACAAAGTTTGACCTGTTCAAAGTTCAAAAACTTTATTAAACTAAGTTCGTATAAAAAGGGTTATTATAATATTAAGGAATTTATGGATGATAATAACCCCTGGAAATGAGGTGATCGCTACCAAGCTATTTCTAATTTGTTGTGTTGTTAATTTGTGTAACATCATGATTGTAAGCTGTTATTTAAAAAAAAGTCCCGCTGGGTTTCTTGCTGGTTCTTCCCAGGACAGAGGTTTTTTCCGAACCAGTGGTAATCAAACAAAAGAGTGACTTTCAATAAGTATTATTTATAATCTATATTGAATAAAAAAGTTTCTGTTTCTGTTTCTGTTTCAACGAATTTACAGCCTACCTGAAGGCAAGCGGTTATAATAGCCCAAGGACGCCTGAAATCAACTTTTTTTATACATACAATAAGGATGACAAACAGTCCACCTAATGGTAAGTGGATAGATATTTTCCTGACGGAATCCCCCCAATTGTGCTGAGGACGTGTGCTCCGGAGTTGGCACCGGTCCTAACGCGTCTTTTCCAGTACTTCTACTCCCTAGGCGTAGTCCCGAAATCATGAAAGACAACTTTTGTCCACCCGATCCCTAAAAGCCGACCGTTCAGACCCGTCCAACTACAAGCCTATCGCCATCACCTCCTTGTTCTCCAAAATAATGGAATCCATTATTAACTGCCAGCTCATGCGGTACCTTGAGGATTACCAGCTGATTAGTGACCGCCAATACGGTTTTCGTTGGGGTCGATTAGATGCTGATCTTCTGGTCTACCTGACTCATAGATGGGCGGAGGCAGTAGAGTCCAAAGGGGAGGCGTTGGCCGTTAGTTTGGACATTGCGGAGGCCTTTGATTGGGTTTGGCACAAAGCGCTTCTTTCGAAGCTCCCTTCCTATAGGCTTCCCGAGAAATTGTGCAATTGGATCGTCAGCTTTTTTGCAGATCAGAGCATCAAGGTCGTTGTAGACGGTGCATGCTCCGACTACAAGCCTATTAACGCTGGTGTTCCACAAGGCTGTGTGCTATCACCAACGCTGTTTCTTCAGCATATCAATGATATGTTGCTAACTGCCAACATTCATTGCTATGCGGATGACAGCACTGGTGATGCTCTATACACCGGCCGTGCCAATATTTCTCGGGAGAACGTCGCCGAGTACCGAGACAAACTTGTGTCTAAAGTCGAGTCTTTGCTGAACAAAGTCTCGGATTGGGGGCGACTAAATCTAGTCCAGTTTAGTCCCCAGAAGACACAAGTTTGCTCGTTTACCGCTAAAAAGAACCCCTTTGTCGTATCACCTTAGTTTCAAGGCACACCTCTTCTTGCCTCAGCCAGTGTGGGAATCCTCGGAGTCGTCATATCGAGTGACGTGCAGTTTCGTGGTCACTTGGAAGAGAAAAAGCTCTAAAAAGCTTGGCGTGCTCAGCAGAGCGGGACAGTATTTCATGCCGGTACACCGCCTGCAACTTTACAAGGCGCAGGTTCAGCCTCACATGGAATACTGTTCCCATCTCTGGGCAGGGGCTCCCCAGTGCCAGCTCCTTCCACTGACCGCATCCAGCGCAGAGCGGCTCGAATCGTCGACGACTGAGTCCTTTCCGATCGGCTCGATTCATTGGCACTGCGAAGAGATGTTGCATCTCTTTGCATTTTCTTTCGCATTTACCACGGGGAGTGCTCTGAGGAATTGTTCGCATTAATCCCAGGCACCAAATTTCACGAAAGCACATCGCGGCAGAACTCCCGATACCATCCACACCATCTGGATGATTGGCAGTCCACCACTGTGCGATTTAGAAGATGTTTTCTTCCTCGTACGACTTCCTTGTGGAATCGATTACCATCAGCGATTTTTCCGGACCGATACGATTTAGGGACCTTCAAGAAAAGAGCTTACTCCTTTTTGAAAGGCCGGCAACGCATCTGCGATTCCCCTGGTTCCCCTGGTGTTGCAGTTGTTCATGGGCGGCGGTAGTCACTTACCATCAGGTGAGCCGCATGCTCGTTTGCCCCCTCTCCTATAAAAAAAAATATATCTTCATTTATCCTCGATTAAACATCGAAATGCAGATACGTTGTCACCCCTGGGAACTGAGATGGAATGCCTCGTGTCTAGTAAAAAGGGTCTCCGGTTCTCTACACTCAACAACCTATTTATATAAATTATTACATATTATTTTAAATATTATTATTTTTAAAATAATATATAATATGGTCTGTATTTTTTTAAATATTCATGAAATTCCTTGTTTTTGTAAGTTTTTGCAATATCAAGCTCCAAAAAAAGACTCCAATATGGCCCCCACCCTACCTACCCCACCGCGGCTTAACCTTTTAGAGAATTCTTCTTAAATCTATACAAATAAAAAAAATTGAAGTGTCTATTTGTAATGTCAAAATTACAGCTTTTTACTAAATGCATATGAAAGTATATACCGTACTATATGTAAACCACACAACTGGCGGATCGCCCGCGGGGCAAGAAGTTGGTGGGCGCGGAGGGATTTTAGGGAGTTTCGGGGTGAAGTGCGGGGGCGCGCGGCGGGGAGCTCAAGTGACATTTTTCAGTGCGCTTAATTGGTTACGGATGCTCGGAACAAACCGCACACGAAATTATAACCCAAGATGAATGCTGAAGATGGACGCTCTAAGATTATTGTCAAGAAAATTAACAAGCAAGCGAAACAATTGGTGTACAATGTATATTCTTTCTTTAAACTAAGAAAATAAGATCAATCGTCTACGAAATATCAACAAGACGTAAACTTGAATAAATTGGTCGCGCAAGCAACAGGAATATCTTTAACATCTGTGATTAAAATTGTCCAAGAAGAAAATTATCTAAAACGCAAACAAAATAGCGTGGTTTTTAAATCCCCCAAAAAAATAAAACAGGTACGAAAGAAAAAGATTGAAATAGATAATTTTACTGGAGGAGTAGTGAGACGAAAAATAACTCAATTTTACACTATTTACAAGAGGGTTCCCACATTAAAAACATTAAATGCTAAACTTAAAGAAGAAGGAATTTTAAATTGCGGTCGAGAATATTTGAGACTATTAGTGCACAAACTTGACTTTAAATTTAAAAAATGTCAGTCGAAGAGAAAGCTGCTTATTGAACAACCAAACATTGTTTCTTGGTGTTGGAAATATCTGAATGCGATACAAAAACATCGAAGAGACAAGAGATCCATTGTTTACCTCGATGAAACATACGTCAATTCCTCCTTAAATGTTCCATCGTGCTGGCAATCAAAAGAAGAACGTGGAGTGCTGGCTCATATTGGCAAAGGACCGACATTAATTATTGTACATGTAGGAGGCCTGGCTGGATTTGTTGACGGAGCTCTTTTAATTTTTAAATCAAAAACTAAAACCGGGGATTATCATTCGGATATGAATTTTGTAAATTTCAATAAATGGACAAAAGAAAAATTATTGCCAAATTTACCTCCAAGATCTGTAATTGTTATGGATAACGTCGCGTATCATTCAGTCCAGGAAGACAAAAAACCAACGATGTCAAATACAAAAGCTTCGATGTAGGCTTGGCTGCAAAGACATAATGTGGAATTTGACAGTTCCTTGAGAAAATGTGACCTGCTCAAGTTGATCAAACAACATGGATCTGAAAATTTTTACAAGATTGATGAAGTGCTTAAAGCTGCAGACCACGAAGTATTAAGACTTCCGCCGTATCACCCAGACTTGAACCCTATAGAGCTGGTTTGGGGGGATATCAAGGGACAACTTTCGAGAAACGAACTTGACAGTAATTTAGATAAGAAGAAAACTGCACTAGAGAAATTATTTAGTGAATTTCCAGTAGAAAAATGGGTAGCATGTGACACACATGTCCAGAAAATTGAAGATGAGTACTGTCAACACGATCGAATACTCGACGACGCTATGGACGAAATGATAATTAATTTACAAGATAATTCTGACTAGTCCAGTTGCACTGATAGTGAAGACGGTAATTCAAGTGATATGAATATTGATATTAGCGAGGAGGAAAATATATAATAATTATTAAAATAAAATTATAAAAAATGGTTAAGTACTGCTTTTCCAAAGTGCTTTGCTTAAAACTTAATAAATATTTCTGATATAAATCATTGTCTTATTTATATTCATGTACATAATTAAAAAAAATACGTTACAGTAAAATAAAATTAACATGCTACAAAATCATTGATCTAACAAAGTTTACTTTTATTTAAATTATCCTATATTTGCAATATTATCCCGGGATTTATCTGTGCAAAAATTATTACGTGTGTATCGATACCCGCCCCCACCAACTTCATGCCCCGCGGGCGATCCGCCAGTTGTGTGGTTTACCTATAATTACAAAAATACAATATTTAGAGTTTTTGTCTGTCTGTCTGTCTGTCCATCCGTCTGTCTGTCTGTTTGTTCCGGCTAATCTCCGAAGCGGCTGGACCGATTTTGACGGGATTTTCACTGGCAGATAGCGGATGTCACAAGGAGTAACTTAGGCTACTTTTATTTTAAGCAGAATTAGGGTTCTGTGCAAAAAATTAAAACCCCAAATAACACGCGGGTGAAGTCGCGGGGAACAGCTAGTGTAAGTATATGTTGGTCCAGTGGCGTAGACGCAATGACTTAGCATTGAGTTGCGGCGCTGAGGACCGCAATTACGTATTTGTCTGACATACAAATAATTGTCCGGGTCTCGATATTTGCTCTTATCTATATAAACTGCCACCTGGATACAGGAAAAAATCCTAGTGTGCTAGGACTTTCACACCCGTTACCCAGAGGGATAGGCATTAATATACCTATGCATACAGTCATCAATATCTTAATTTAGTCCATCTTCAATAAATCAGCAATTCGCTTGACAAACTTCCGTCTAGGGTGTCCATCACAGACTCTACCACTCACTTCTGCAGCATAAATTTGCTTTGTCACTCTTTATTCAAGTGTTCTATGTGTCCAAACCACCGAAGCATTGCTTTCCTAATCTTAGTCACTGCATCTTCTTATAAATCACACTTCTCTTATCAGATAAATTCGTACCCTATCATTAATTAGTTAGCTGTAACATACTTCCTTAATGACGGCATTACACGATTTTTATTCTACTTGTATGCTTCTGCTACCACACCCAACTTTCACTACCTACAATAATGGTCGAGGCCGAATTTCGGTCTCGGTCATCTGTGCGGGACAGGACTATAATGTCCAAGTGTCACCTCTAATGGCTACTACTGTGACATAAAAACCCAATAACGACTTTTGGCTCAAGCCCGGATTCGAACCCGGAACCACATGATCAGCAGATGCACTTACGACCAATAAACCAATAAGGCAGTCAAAATCAGTTACTCATAGCATGCAGTAACCCAAACACGGATACTTGGCTAGTTTAATTTTCTTACCTTCAAATTCGCGCATTATAGTAGACAAAAAGGTTATGAATTAGGGGATTTGAATAACGTAGTTTCATTTTTAATCTTTTTTATATTTAACATACGACGTGAAACATGTTTTTCCTTTAATTCACGGCTTTGGCGATATTTGATCCACGACATCATTGGCTCTATTGATTGGCATCAGAAAATCCAGGCCCTTATTTTTTACGTTTAAGTCGGTTCCATTTACGGCCCTGACAAGTGACTTTTCAAAATTCCATACGTGTATGTAGCCCTACTCATTTTAAAATTAAAATAAACTTGCTTATTTATAAAATATCCAGTGTTTAATATTAACGGAATGTTTAACCAAAGCCTTTTATATGTATAAGCAAATAGCGTAAACTCATGTGAGCAATGGGAACAAAAAGAATCCATATCTTAATATCTCTCTGAAAATATGAATGCTAGCTCTAAATAATATAAAACTGTCAGGCAGCCTATATACTGATTCCAAGAACCGGAGAACCTCTTTACGGGTAACGAGGCACTTCATTTTAATTTTCATAGGTCATATCTGCATTTTAAGTTATAACTTACCACCATAAAAATATTATATTTTATATATTAGAAATATTTAAACAATGTGTGACATATTACATTTTAAGATTAAATGAAATTTATATACGAGTAAAATACACATAATAAAATAAATCCTTACGAATGTACAAACTAGGAACATTTTATTGTATCAACTTGTCTTTTATTATATCAACAAAGTCTTTATTAGCAGCGAATACCATTACAGCATGCGGACATCAAAATAATTAATTGCAATCAATGACGTTATGGATGTAGGCGACCTTTAGGCTGGCAGCGTAAAGTTTAAAAACTTAATAACTTATAGCGCATTAAAGTTCAGTGAAATAAACTTGAACGTACTTATCGTCCGATATCAATATCTGGTTCGAAATATTCCTATTATTGCTTTCTAAAGTTTTTGAATTTGAATAAAATTCTCATATTTCATATTAACTTGGCGAAATCCAATATAAATATTAATTATTATAAGGCGTAATGCTTCATTAAATGTTAATATAAACAGCCTGCCTATAATTTTAACAGTTCGGATTTAAGTTAAAAGCTACTTTATTATAAAACTGAAGTGGCAAACGTACTTGTAGTCTGTGTCCGTTGGACTTCGTCCGCGTGCAATTTATTAGGATTGTATTTTAAGGATTTTTTTTGCGCGGATCCCTAATTCTCTTTTATAAAATTAGCCTAAGTTACTCCTTATATCATTAGCTATCTGCCAGTGAAAGTTCCGTCAAAATCGCTGTAGCCGTTTCGGAGATTAGCCCAAACTAACAGATAGACAGACAAAAATTTTAAAAATTGTTTTTTGTTAAAAGTACCGTATATACTTTCATATGCATTTAGTAAAAAGCTGTTATTTTGACATTACAAACAGACACTTTAACTTTATTTATTTGTATAGATATAAACGATCTTTCTACTCCCCGCGGTATTGTACCAAAAAAGCAGGTTGCGTTTCCTCGCTCAATGCATATAATATATACTTAGCCTTTGAGCGAGAAAAGAACCAGCCAACCGACCAAACATAAAATAACAGCCTACGTGTTATCTCCTTTCATGATTTCCATGCCTCTTCTCATTTATTTGAGCACTTATTGACCAGCTTCTCGCGTTCCTAAAATTATTTTCTCACTCTTATGCGGTTTTCTGAAACTGCGGTTGCCAACCCGTTCGCCAAGCGTGGCAACTATGGCAAATACCCCCCAATGATGAGAGCAACAAAAAAACGGCCCCCAGTCCCCGGCGGCCCCGCTATTCCTGGCTACGGTGGCGACCATGGTAACGGCGGGGCAGGGGGTGCTAAGAATCTCCGGTGGAGGTTCGGTTGCCACCTTAGACGACTCGACCTGGCAACGTACAACGCACGCACCCTGAGGACTGACGAGAAGATCGTGGAGCTGGAAGAAGAGATAGACAAGTTGCGCTGGCATATTATAGGATTATCTGAAGTCCGAAGAGAGGGGGAGGACACGGTAATCCTCGAATCCGGCAACTTGCTCTATCACCGGGAGGGCGACCATCTGTCCCAAGGAGGTGTCGGATTTATCGTCCACAAGTCTCTCGTTAACAACGTTGTAAAAATCGGGAGTGTGTCGACGAGGGTTGCGTACCTTATACTCAGAATCACCAAACGGTATTCGCTGAAGGTCATACAGGTTTACGCACCAACCTCGGCACACCCCGATGAGGAGGTGGAGGAAATGTATGAGGATATCTCTAGAGCCATGCATTCCTCCAAAACCCAATATACGGTGTTAATGGGAGACTTCAATGCAAAACTAGGCACAAGAGAGAACGGTGAGCTGAAAGTAGGGAAATTTGTAATAGGGCAACGGAACCCAAGGGGCCAGCAGCTGGCTGACTTCATGGAGAAAGAGGGACTCTTTATGATGAACTCTTTCTTCCAGAAGCGGCCCCACAGGAAGTGGACCTGGTCGAGCCCCGACGGTTCCACAAAAATTGAGATTGACTTCATTATGACGACCAGACGACAACTGTTCAGTGATGTCTCCGTGATCGCAAGGGTGAAAACTGGTAGCGATCAC
Organism: Parnassius mnemosyne; assembly: GCA_963668995.1. NCBI lineage: Eukaryota > Metazoa > Arthropoda > Insecta > Lepidoptera > Papilionidae > Parnassius > Parnassius mnemosyne. The sequence goes on from CAVLGL010000085.1 coordinate 19,872,766, forward strand.
CGAATGGTTAGAGGCACACTGAACCTAAACGTTAAGTTGGAGAGGTCTCGTCTAATGAAGTCAACGCTCCGTCCCCCTCGTGCTCTAATCCAAAGTCCCGAAACCTTTCAGCTCGAGTTACAAAACCGTTTTCAGTGCCTAGAAGACTGCAATGAAGTGGACGATATGAATGACAAGCTCGTGGAAACTGTCCATGCGGTTGGAGCTAAGTTCTGCAAGACCCGCCGCAGAAGAACACAAAAACTCTCCGATCACACTCTTAATCTCATGGCTGTTAGACGGGAGATGAAGCTACATTCTTCAACAGACTTGACAGCATACAGGCATCTGAACAGACAGATCTCCAAATGCATGCGGCGGGACTTACGCAACTTCAATACAGCTCGTATTGAAGAAGCGATCGAGCGGAACCAAGGCTCCAAAGTCTATGCCAGAGATCTGTCTGCCAGAAAGAGCCAACTGTCAAAGCTGAAGACAGAATGTGGCAGCATCGTTTCCGGGACACCTGAGATTTTGAGTGAGATTGAGAGGTTCTATGGGCAGCTGTACACATCATCGTTGGAGCCACACGCAAGTGTGAGTAACGATCCAAGAGCGAGTCTCATCCTACACTATTCCGAAGATATCCCGGATGTCAGTCTGAGCGAGATTAGGATGGCTCTCCAGCACCTTAAAAACGGTAAGGCCCCAGGCGAGGATGGAATTACAGCGGAGCTTCTGAAAGCGGGCGGAAGACCGGTACTTGAAGTCCTTCAGAAGCTCTTTAATTCCGTCCTCCATGGTGGCATTACACCGGAGGCGTGGAGCAGAAGTGCGGTGGTCTTGTTCTTCAAGAAAGGTGACAACGCTCTCTTGAAGAACTACAGACCGATTTCCCTTCTGAGCCGCGTCTACGTGCTGTTTTCGAGAGTCATTACGAATCGTCTCGCGCGCAGACTTGACGACTTCCAGCCTCCCGAACAAGCCGGTTTCCGAAAGGGCTTTAGCACCATAGACCACATACATACCCTTCGGCAAGTTATACAGAAGTCCGAAGAGTACAATTTGCCACTATGTCTGGCGTATGTGGACTATGAGAAAGCCTTTGATTCCGTCGAAATTTGGGCGGTGCTGCAGTCCCTTCAGCGGTGCCAAGTTGACTGTCGGTATATCGAAGTGTTGAAGTGCTTGTACAGTAGGGCTACGATGGCTATCCGAGTACAGAACCAGAGTACGAAACCTATCCAATTGCAGAGAGGTGTAAGACAGGGTGACGTCATATCCCCGAAACTCTTCACCGCTGCATTGGAAGACGTTTTCAAGCTTCTGGACTGGAAAGGATACGGTATCAACATCAATGGCGAGTACATCACTCACCTTCGATTTGCCGACGATATAGTCCTTATGGCAGAATCGCTGGAGGACCTAAGCACTATGCTCAATGACCTCAATAGTGTTTCCCAACGGATAGGTCTTAAGATGAACATGGACAAAACTAAGATCATGTTTAATGTCCATGTCACACTTATGCCGATAGTTGTTGGGAACACTAAGCTCGAAGTTGTTGACGAGTATGTTTACCTGGGACAAATAGTCCGACTGGGTAAGTCCAACTTCGACCGAGAGGTCAATCGACGGATTCAACTCGGCTGGGCAGCGTTCGGGAAGCTACGACACATCTTCTCGTCAGACATACCTCAAAACCTTAAAACGAAATTGTACAACCAGTGCGTGTTGCCAGTGATGACTTACGGAACTGAGACGTGGTCCTTCACTGCTGGCCGTATGAGGAAGCTCAAGGTCGCTCAGCGAGCTATGGAGAGGGCTATGCTCGGAGTTTCTCTGCGTGATAAACTTAGGAATGAGGATATCCGCAGTAGAACCAGAGTGACCGACATAGCCCAACGGATTAGTAAGCTGAAGTGGCAGTGGGCCGGCCATATAGCTCGAAGAACCGACAACCGATGGGGAAGAAAGGTTCTCGAGTGGCAGCCTCGTACCGGTAGGCGAAGTGTAGGGCGTCCCCCCACGAGATGGAGTGACGACCTGGTAAGACATGCAGGAAGTCGATGGATGCAGGTGGCTCAGGACCGTGTTTTGTGGCATTCTTTGGGGGAGGCCTATGTTCAGCAGTGGACTTGTGAAGGGCTGTAATGATGATGATGCGGTTTTCATAAAAATTAATTTCAACGTCAAGCTCCTGGTCAATCGGCACTTAAAATAAATTATGTTTAACTATTACAGGTTTCAGTAGAGCTGACGGAAACTGAACTCGGGTTGGTCTGGAAACTATGTGGTTGAAAACCATGAAATTTAAAACAAATAAATAAATTAAAACCACATTTAAATGACTGTTTTAAAAAATTAAAGGGATTTTTTATGTAAAAAAGAAATTTTAAAAAAAATTGACGACTTTGCGACACCGATTTCTATACCCGTTGACGGCTGAGAATGTTTGATTGATGTCTATGAAGCATGTAATTTTTGATCGGTACGATCGCCTTGACAACAGCTTCGATGTCTGAGGCATGTTTATTGCTCGTTAAAACGGCGTCTGGTCGCTCGCTGCAACCATTCAGAGAACAATCAAAAGCTTTTTTGTTTCAAAAATGTAGTGAACATTTCACAATTATGTATAGATTTGAACATAAAGATTACTTTATTTACGGAATAAATGTAAACACTTTTTAATTTTTCATGAAGACCCAATTTTGCGAAAAGTTACACAACGTAAAATTTAGTAGCACTACTGTACTACTAATTTTTACGTTAATTAACAATACCCTTTGTTAGCTGTGCTTGCCTATAACTGGGTGAGGAATTCGCATATTTCTCACAATGCTTGTATCTTGTTCTCACTTTTTGTGTATCATCTGTCGGTGACAAGTGATACACAAAAAGCTGCCTTAAATTTTACTTGTTAGTCCGTAAGTCACATCACTTACACACCAATTAGGTCATCACTATCTAGTGTGAAGATGACATAAATTGCGTTTGTTGGTACGAGGCTCCCTTTTCTTCTCAATCGGTTGTTAGTCCTAACCCTAAGTCTAATTCTACGTACGTACTAACCAACCTATTGGCAAATACACCTACTTCGCGATATTTAACCATTATCAAAGGTTAACATTTATTTTTAAACGCTATTTTTGTTTACTCCTGGTAAGCCTAAAATGCTTGTGTAAGGAGTGGTTCAATACAGTAGTCCAATGACGGATTCGAAACCATGACCTTTTAAGTTCGCGGTCCGCACCCTGCCATTACGCTACTGTCGCTTAACCTTTGATTATAGCTTTTAAAAATATCATGTGGTGACGCTGTAAGAGTATCGATCACCACATTCCGTCGTTACTGTCTGACCGGATTAAAACCAAACCACACTTCTCCTGGATTTCAATACAGAACAGATTATTACAGATTGCTTGAGCAAGTTAAAGACCTACGTATACGACAAACTTATAAAGATTTTACCTTATCCCATTCGCTGTCTCGTGCACTACATATAGTTGCTATTGTCTTACTATTGTGTCTGAAAATTGGACAGTGCAAGTGTTAAGGAATCGACTTATTTAAAGCCTGTTACTAGTGGCCAAAAATATAAGTTAAAATATATGTATATTAAATATACATTTAGAAATTAGGATATCCGCAGTAGAACCAGAGTGATCGACATAGCCTAACGGATCAGTAAAGTGAAGTGGCAATAGGCCAGGCATACAGCTCGAAGAACCGACAACCGATGGGGAAGAAAGGTTCTCGAGTGGCAGCCCCGTACCAGCAAGCGAAGTGTAGAGCGTCCCCCCACACTAGATGGAGTGACGACCTGGTAAGACATGCAGGAAGTCGATGGATACAGGGGGCTCAGGACCACGGTCGCACGCACGTTTTGTGGCATTCCTTAAAGGAGGCATATGTTCAACAGTGGACTTGTGAATGAGTGTAATGATGATGATGATGAAATATACATTTATATTTAATAAGAAAATAAATCATAATTAATCAATTGAGCTTTATTGGCAGGATGCCGGCTGAAGACCCACCACCTGCAACTGGATCCTCAATACCAGACTCTAGTAACCTTAGTTCCGATAAATGGTGATATAACTATCTCTTTACGCCAGGTGTAAAATACTCAGATCAGACTAGATATCAGAGTGCCAGGAGAGGTTGATGGTTAGCAGTAGACTGTTAGGGCCTTATAAATTAGATAAATAACAACATTGATTTGTAATGCATAATTTACTAATATTTTTACATGGCAGAGTCAAGCTGCAGCTGCAGCTATATTATGGTTGTAGCCATAAATGGGTCGGCTCGACTGGGGATGGACTTTCACAGAATACCATCATAAAATAGCAGCTTGATGCTGCTGTGTTTCGTATAGTGAGTGTAGAGAATCGGAGACCCTTTTTACTGGAAAATAGGTATTACTTCTCAGTCCTCATGGGTGACAACGCACCTACATTTTGAGTCTTAATCAAGGATAAATGTAAACGTTTATAGGCCTCAGAATCCACTTACCATCAGGTTGAATACATATTAGACTACTTAAAACATAAAATCATCACACCAAAGAGTATATAATCACATTTTTCTCTTTTAAATAAACCAATGCATCTTTAAGGTTAAACTTAATTTCTTCTTAGTAGCTATTTACAATGTATTATAATATTCTTATAAAAAGTTCTGTGAAGCATAAATTTAGTAATTTTTAAGTATATTATCTTCTTTAAAATATATTATACCGTTGTCACGCACGCTGTCTTGCTCGCTTTTAAAACATGTCCGTGTTGGAAATGTATGTAGACGTAAAATGAAAGCATAATTATAACTAGTGAATGATGACGTACAGATCGGCATCACTTTCGTGCTTGCGTCGCTACGTTCCATTCATAATTTATTTCACTCTCCTCGATTATTTTTATCATTTAGGCCTTAGTTTTTAATCTCAAAACAGTAGTTATTCATTGGTTAAATTAAATCATAAAGAAATTAATAGTCAAAGTTACCGTTACAGCCTATTAAAATCCACTGCTGAACATAGGCCTCCTCCATAGATTACCTCATATTTGCCATAGTTGCTATGCAAATCCTTACCACAACCTCTTATGACACCTACGGGATGATATGGAGTAGTGGACACCGTGTAGGGACGGTGTAAGAATAATCACAGTAGTGTTGATAAAATAGTTAAATTTTACACTTTTACATTCAGCCATTTACTTTTTTGATTGATAACTTTTATCTGATGATAAAAAATGGCTTATGGAGACCTTTTGGAAATTTTACTAATTATATTGAATTATTTTTCGCGAGGCGTATGCAAAGCAACGATCTATATACGTCCCACTGCTGGGATTTACTTTAATGCGTATTAGGTGTTAACAAACTTTGTCCTTGTGTATAGAATAAGTATAGTTTTGTTTCGTAAATTTTTAGTTTTAAACTCGTGACGCCTAGGTTAAATCAGCCGCATGGCACAGATATTTTGTTGTATAAAAGTTAAAATGCCCTATTATCTAGAGAGTGGATTTCGACAGGTTACTCGTGGATCGATTCGACTATGCATGGATAAAAATTGCTGTGTTTCATAAGGTGAATACAGAGAATTGGAGAACAGGGGTGAGAACAGGGGAGAAGTAGTTGTTATTAGGAAGAACTCTTGGGTTATTTCCCCCTGTCGCTTCTTACGACAATATGGGCTAGTAGATATTATTATCGCCACTACATGGATTATACAGTACAAATAATATGTATATTTTATTTACTTACAAAAAGGTTACCCCCCCCCCATCCCCCCACCAACACACTCTAGGAATTTTTCCCAATTATTTGTCGGCCATACAAATACCTATTCCGTGTAGGATTTGAACCCGTGGCTCTCGGCGCCGTAACTGTAGGTATGTTAAGCCACAGCGCCATGGAGCCGTCGAATATGCTTCCGAGATCCGAGACTGAGATTGGAGGTGAAAATCCTCGTTAGGTATCTTTCACTACATCAGTAATCCGAATCATCCTTCAATTGTAGTGAGAGGACGTTACATTAGATACGGGAAAGGAAGGACAAGTGATTTACCGATAGAGATATATTCGTAGATAATTTTATATACTTATAAATATCTATTGTAACACTACTCTATTACGTAATGCTACATTTTTTGGAAACAATGTAATGCAGTAGCGAAGTGGCTCAGTGTTTGGTCACAACTTTGCAGTATCTCGGGTTCGAATTCCGCACGAAACATACTTATATGACATACAAATAACTGTCCCGGGCACGGATGTTTGACTATATACATTTTATGTATATGGAATGTCTCCACGATTCAGGACAAAATGTATGAAACATTTATTTTTCTATTAATATGAATAATTATGCAAAATCGTATACAAAACTTAAATCGGAAGTTTTTTTTTTTTAATAGTGCAAACAGCTATGCAGATCTAAAAAGCCATTATTAGAAGTTACATATGTGTTGGGTTTTTGCTAAGTAAATCCCTTTCTTCTTAAGTGTGCATGTGAGTTTGAAACACGCTCTCACTTTTTGTGCCGCCAAGAACTAGATAATTTTCATCTACTTAATCGTCAGGGATACCAACGCATCTGCGGTCTTTTTTATTTTAAAGTGATGTCCGTAGTCCATGAGACGACTACCGCAATTACTTTCATCAGATGGACTATTAAATTATTTATCACTATAGTATTATTATTTTTAAACTAGCATCTTTATAATTATATCACTTTTATCATGAAGTTTTCATTCCAATGGTTACTTCATATTTTTTTAATTAAAATTTTTAAAATTATATTCATTAACCTTCTGTGGATTTCAATATATTAATTTAACTTAGAAAATAGTCTTTATAATGCGAGTGTTTAAATGAGACTATTAAGTGCGTTAATTTAAATAGAACGCCTTGACCAACTAAACTAAAGTCAACTAACCTAAAACTTCACATTGAAAAAAAGGCTTATTTTATTTCTGGTATAAGATTATTTCAATTCGTAAATAGTAGATTGTAACTATGTAGATTTATGCACTGGAATAACAAGAGTTATTCAAGTAAAGTTTGAGGTCTATTATGTCAATTTTCCTGCACCCTTTTCTTAATGGGATATTGCCTAAGCGTACAAACCTCGCGGGGGTTGTACTCGCACTTACTAAAACCGCAGTATTCCACTTTCGCCATATATGGGTAAGGCCCTATCCCACACATCCGCAACCCCAATTTAATTTGAACCTAAATCCGAATAAAATAGTTACTGTTTTTTTAATTGTTAGGATAAACGGTAAACTTATTCTGCATGTTAGCATTCGCTGACAAGAAAACTTAATCACCACGGTACAATAACGGTAGAGCCCCGCAGCAGTTTTTTTGCTGTTGCACGTATGGGCAGGCTCGAGCCGGGTTGGTACCACGACCTCACAGAATACCGGCGTGAAGTAGAAGCTCTGCTTCTGCGTTTCGTCTGGTGAGTGCAGGTGGCCGGAGGCCCAATTCCCCCCCCCCCCCCCCATCAACATGGTAGCGGAATTACAAAGTAGACTACCCCAGGAGGGTACCAGTACCCCTGGAGAATCCCTCGCTGAGCACCCACGACCATGTTATTCCAATCCTGAGCGTGGGTGCTCAGGCTGCCCCGCGTATTCTGGGGGGGGGCAAAATTCCGCTCAAAAACAAAACTGCTTGGGGCAAACTGAGCAACAATACCAAGGCGACCCCTGCCACGCTATCCGTGAATTTCTGCAACATCAGGGGACTTCACTCTAACCTAAACGCCGTCCACTACCATCTCGAGACGGCGAAGCCGGCCTTGCTCTTTCTGACCGAGACACAGGTTTCCTCTCCGGCTGATATTTCGTATCTCTCCTGCCCGGGGTACAAATTGGAGCACTCCTTTGTGCCTCGGGCTGGAGTTTGCGTGTATGTCAGAGAGGACATCTGTTCTCGACGCCTCGGCAGTCTTGAAGGTTCGGACCTGTCCATCCTTTGGCTACGCGTAGACAGCGACGACCATCCGCGCGTCTACGGGTGCCTCTATAGGTCCCATAGCGGTAATGCCGAAACAGACCGACTCATCGACCACGTCCAAATGGCTACAGATTCCTTGCTACAACAGGTCCCATCCGCAGAGATCGTGATCCTTGGTGATTTTAACGCCCACCATGCCGAATGGCTCGGTTCACGTTTAACCGATCATGCGGGGAGATCTGTTTATGACTTTGCTTTGGCATATGGTCTGACACAACTGGTTACTTCGCCTACGCGGATTCCAGATGTGGAGGATCATACACCTTCCCTGTTGGACCTTCTGCTGACCTCTCATCCGGACGGATATCAGGTTTCCGTCGATGCCCCTCTCGGCTCTTCGGACCATTATCTGATCCGGAGTATGGTGCCACTCACGCTCCCTTCGCGGTTGCGTTCTGCAGGTTGCCGCCGTGTTTGGCATTACAGGTCGGCGGATTGGGACGGAATGCGGTCTTTCTTTGCATCCTACCCATGGGGGCGGGTTTGCTTCTCGCCGGATGATCCCAGCGCTGTTGCTGACTCTGTCACTGATGTGGTGCTACAGGGAATGGAATTATTTATTCCATCATCTGTGGTACCCATCGGAGGCAGATCTCAGCCTTGGTTTGGTCGCTCCTGTAAGACTGCATTGCGCAGAAAGCAGGAGTGTTATCAAGCCTGGGCTGCGGCTTCGGTGACTCGGGATGTAAACACCAGCACACTTAAAAAGAAGTATAACTTCGCCTCCAGGTCCTTCAAAAGAGTTATTGCCAAGGCAAAGTCAGAGCACATAGGCAGAATTGGCGAGAAACTAGTTCGCCTTCCTTCGGGAACCCGTGCATTCTGGTCTCTCGCCAAGGCTGTCCAAGGGAATTTCTGTAAGCCATCACTACCATCTCTGCACAGGGAGGACGACTCACTGGCCCACGACGCAAAAGAGAAGGCCGACCTTTTAGGCTCCCTTTTTGCGTCCAACTCGACTGTTGATGACGGGGGGAACACACCGCCGACCATCCCGCGGTGTGAGTGCTCTATGCCGGATGTGCTATTCTCACAGCGCTCGGTTCGCAGAGCACTCCTCTCCCTTGACATCCACAAGTCGAGTGGGCCTGACGGAATCCCCCCAATTGTGCTGAGGACGTGTGCTCCGGAGTTGGCACCGGTTCTAACGCGTCTTTTCCGGTACTCCTACTCCCATGGCGTTGTCCCGAACTCATGGAAGACAGCTTTTGTCCACCCGATCCCTAAAAAAGGCGACCGCTCAGACCCGTCCAACTATAGGCCTATCGCGATCACCTCCTTGTTCTCCAAAATAATGGAATCCATTATTAACTGCCACCTCATCCGGTACCTTGAGGATCACCAGCTGATCAGTGACCGCCAATACGGTTTTCGTCGGGGTCGATCAGCTGGTGATCTTCTAGTCTACCTGACCCATAGATGGGCGGAGGCAGTAGAGTCCAAGGGGGAGGCGTTGGCCGTTAGTCTGGACATTGCGAAGGCCTTCGATCGGGTTTGGCACAAAGCGCTTCTTTCGAAGCTCCCTTCCTATGGGCTTCCCGAGAAATTGTGCAATTGGATCACCAGCTTCCTTGCAGATCGGAGCATCAAGGTCGTTGTAGACGGTGCATGTTCTGACTACAAGCCTATTAACGCTGGTGTTCCACAAGGCTGTGTGCTATCACCAACGCTGTTTCTTCTGCATATCAATGATATGTTGCTAACTGGTAACATTCATTGCTATGCGGATGACAGCACTGGTGATGCTCTATACACCGGCCGGGCCAATATTTCTCGGGAAAACGTCGCCGAGTACCGGAACAAACTTGTGTCTGAAGTCGAGTCTTTGCTGGACAAAGTCTCGGATTGGGGGCGACTAAATCTAGTCCAGTTTAATCCTCAGAAGACACAAGTTTGCGCGTTTACCGCTAAAAAGAACCCCTTTGTCGTATCTCCTCAGTTTCAAGGCACTCCCCTTCTTGCCTCAGCCAGTATCGGTATCCTCGGAGTCGACATATCAAGTGACGTGCAGTTTCGTGGTCACTTGGAAGAGAAGGCCAAATTGGCCTCTAAAAAGCTTGGCGTGCTCAGCAGAGCGGGACAGTATTTCATGCCGGCACACCGCCTGCAACTTTACAAGGCGCAGGTTCGGCCTCACATGGAATACTGTTCCCATCTCTGGGCAGGGGCTCCCCAGTGCCAGCTCCTTCCACTTGACCGCATCCAGCGCAGAGCGGCTCGAATCGTCGACGACCGAGCCCTTTCCGATCGGCTCGATTCATTGGCACTGCGAAGAGATGTTGCATCTCTTTGCATTTTCTTTCGCATCTACCATGGGGAGTGCTCTGAGGAATTGTTCGGATTAATCCCAGCCGCCAAATTTCATGAACGCACATCGCGGCAGAACTCCCGATACCATCCACACCATCTGGATGATTGGCGGTCCACCACTGTGCGATTTAGAAGATGTTTTCTTCCTCGCACGACTTCCTTGTGGAATCGATTACCATCAGCGATTTTTCCGGACCGATACGACTTAGGGACCTTCAAGAAAAGAGCCTACTCCTTTTTAAAAGGCCGGCAACGCATCTGCAATTCCCCTGGTGTTGCGGTTGTTCATGGGCGGCGGTAGTCACTTACCATCAGGTGAGCCGCATGCTCGTTTGCCCCCTCTCCTATAAAAAAAAAAAAAAAAAACCACGTAGGGTATACACAAACTAATAAGAAGTATTAGGCTGCTGTAGTACATTTTTAAATGTGTTGCAATTATGGGTAAAAATATATTTATACGTCCTTGCTAAAATAAATTAATACTTATATTTACGTTAACTGTTTACTACATAATAGGTTTAAATATTTTAACGTAACTCATTAATATATTATTTATATATATAAATTTAAAATAAAAGTGTTTTGACCTATACATTGCTGTTGTCCAAAAGCTGCAGCTTTAATGGGTCAGCTCAACCGAAGAAGGAACAATATATATATTGCCTATTAAATTAAAAAATGTATATACATGCCTATATGTATATACATTTTCATCTTTGGGAATAATAATCACATACGTTTTGTTACATAAATAAAGATTAATCTCTATGAAATACAGCATTCACTTACAATTGGAAGAAATGTGTGTTCATTTGTCATCTTAAATTATTTAAAAAAAAAAGTGAAGGAAATATTATTACTTAATTTTTCCTTTATGGTAAATTGTTCCGTATATTAATTTCAAATTATTTCAATTATCTATATAGAAAATATGATTTCTTTCTCTAGGATTCAAAACCAAAAATATTATATAAAAATACTACGAGTACAAAGCAACGTAATAAAGTTATATGTACTCGTACCTACCGTGTCTGTAATAGACCAAAATGGTGTTAAGCATATCTAGGTAGTTTATCTTGGAGTTATTTATCTTTTAGCTAAAACTACGTCACGATTTGCTACCAAATAATGTTTGTTACATGGTTCAATTATAAGCATAACACTAGATCAACTTTTTATTTCAAGACAAAGTGACAATTTAATTGTGTAATAAAGGTCACGGTTGTGTTAGAGATATAATATATTTTACTCTAAAATTAAGAAAAGTAAAATTAAATCCATACTAATTTGTCTGTAGACAGATTTCTTATGTTGAAGTGAATACTAAACATTTAACACATGGTAGAGCCACGCTGTAGCTATATAATGTTTGTAGCACAAATTTGTTGACACGACCGGGATAGGACCACACTCTCACAGAATTCTAGCGTAAAATAGCAGATATTTCAATATTACAGACAGACACTTCAATTTTATTTATATGTATGTGTGTGTAGATTTGCCATTGCATAAATTCAAAGCGCATGTTAAAAGCATTCTTATGAAGAAAGGGTGAAATATTTTAGATTATTATTTAAAAGATAATAATGCTTCCTTATACTTGTTTTTATATTCTTTAAGGTCAAATTATAAGTGTTGCGAGAAAAATAGTGTACATGTGAGATTCTTGCCGTTACTCCTGACAAGGTTTCTCACAGTAGGGCTTGTTGAAGCGATGGCGTATCTTTCTTGACTCTTAAAAGTGCTTTGTAAATGCCAATTTTAAATTGAAGTATTTTGACTATGATTTTGAATAATAGGTTTTCGTCAAAGCTTTGCTTGCGTGTGCTTCGCTTTATGTGACATCATTAATGTTCCTTGCGAAAAATTTGGCATCACATCTTTGTCTGTCATCATGTCCGTTTTTCTGTCTGTCACAAAGGTTCTTAACATACACTTGATAATAATGTGTTCATTCTTTAATTTTTTACAGTGAAAATATAATATTTATTAATAACTCGACCACAGCACCTCCTATCGTGTACAGATTTTGCGATTTTTTTGCACTAAACAAACAATATATTGCGAATATAAGTCATTTTAATCTATGTAGAACTTGTTAACAACTTGAATACAACGCTACCTATCGAATTCTAATATAACCATAACTACGAACCATCGTCTCGACGAAACAAATATATTGTATGAATATGACATCAAACGATCAAGTTGCTCAGACACACCAACGATTTTTATATATAGGTTTCTGGATCACTACAACAGCGCCACCTACCGAGCCTAATTGTGAATCTATACTATTCTCGAACTTAAACACACACACAAAATTTCATCAAAATTGGTCTAGCGGTTTAGGAGGACGAAAGTATATTATGTATAAAGATATTGCTAAATTTTACCAACTAATAGAAATTTACGTTTGGATCAGTTTGATTACCGCATTTAACAAGTAAAATAAAACAAAACTTGGTTTAAGTTCTTATGCTATTATTTATTCCGTGTTTAAGTAAAATCTGCTATCTTTGATATTTAAAGTATTTTTTCGCAACAGCCTATTCATATACATATCACATGTGAGCTATGAAACCAGGACTGTCACAAAAATCCTGATTTGTCTAATATATGATGAACTAAAGTACATACGTCTCACTACTGTGCACAGGGCTCCTCATTACCTATAGTGTTTTAAGGGCAGAAAAGAGGACTCGTACACGTTCTGCTCCCTTGCCATGATGGAATCTCACGTCGAGCTACACGGCTCTCGTATTCGTTTACATAAAATTCATAAGCACTGAAACAAAGCTTTTGTACGATTGTTGACCATATCTACCTCGTTATTAGAAACCAAACGATGCAACGAACTATTCCATCAAATAGAGATAAAATCTCAAATTGCACTTAATTTTCAATTATTTACGTCAGATAACGTGATAACATATGAAGTTGGTAAAATGAAACCTATGCCGACAGACAAACAATATATTCAATTAAAGAGCTTCTCTCTTAATCTCAGTTTTGTGTACACAGTACTGGGTACTGTGCACACAAAACACACGTGTTGTGTATAACTGTGTTGTTAACCATTTTGACAAACGTGGTAATTGTGGTAAATCATCCCGATAATGGCCACCGGTTTAGATATTATTAAGTGTGACAATTTTTAATGCTGCACGAATAAGTATTCAGTAGCATTCTAAAATTTAATTTGTCACTTACTTATCATTAGTTTATTTAGCAGAAAATAGTAGGCGCTATATTACATTAAAACTATGCAAGTTAAAACTATACTATCTAGTAATATCAGCTATAAAAGGTTAGGGTGCGACTAGCTTAAAAGCCACCCCAAAGCCGCGAACATTTATTAATTATACAAAAAAGGCATAAAGTGTTGCTGATTCTGTTAAAAATGTGTTTCTTTTATAAAATACGCTAACAACGCCGCTAGCGGTGAATAACCATTTGACGATATGACCAAATGAAATAGCAATGTTGTATTTAGTTATTAGTATCGTTAAACGATCTTTATTCATTGATTTGGCTAAGCTATATCATGACATGGTCTATAAACCGTGATAAATATCATGAAATAACACCATTTCACGAAATAATGATTTAATGACAATTTTGCAATAATTTCAGCAGACCAGTTTTAACCAATTTATATGTTTTTTAGTTAAAAAAAATATCAGTTTTCATACGTTTTATAGATGTCACTATTATCTATTATTTTTTAATTATTACACTTTTAAAATGAAATAACGAAAAAACTAAAAAATTAAATGTTAGAATTTTTAAATAATTTTATAAATCTAATTATTTAAACATTAATAAATATAAGTTATTTACATTATTTAATTTATTAGTTACTAAATGCAAAATATAGGCTATGAATATCTTTAGCGGAGTTTCAAATTGTTATGCAAAGGTTAAAACTAATTTTAAACTTTATTTACAAAAGTGATATTTATTTGAATAAAACACCCGTCATCCCGCTTTTAGACTAACATAATCATATATAATAGAAAATTAACAACTAAAGGAAGAAAAATACTTAACCTTCTTTTTTAAGTGCCGTATTGGATGAAAAGTAGCCTATAAGTTACCCCGGGTTACTAAATACCTACATATAAAATTTTATGGAAATCGGTCCAGTAGTTTTTTGCGTGAATGGGTAATACACAGACGGACAGACAGTTAGACAAACAGACAAAAATTGTAAAAACTACTAATTTGTATTCAGTAAGTACCCTTTATTTAGTTCCCCAGACTTGTTTTTTCAAGAGTACGAGTATATTAGGATTACAGACACGAGTTTTTTACAGATTTATTATATGTATAGATTATATAGATTATATGTATAGATGAGCCGTGGTAGCTCAGATGGTTAGCGCTCGCTGTAAGCTTCACAGTACTCGAGCAACTCGGGTTCGATCCCCGCCGGCACCAATGAAATTGTTAATTGCAATTTTAATTGCTGATTTACCACGTTCTCGGCGGTGAAGGAAAACCTCGTGAGGAAACCTGCATGTCTGAGAAAAAAGAGAAAAAACTATTTCGAAGACATGTGAAGTTCGCCAACACGCATTGGGGCAGCGCGGCGGACATTTCCTTGCCCTAAAACCCTCTCAGAAATGAGAGGAGACCTGTGCACAGCAGTGGGACGTAAACAGGCTGCAACTCTACTTTACTTTACTATAGATTAAATCAATTCTATATTCTGGGATAACCTCTATAATGCCTTACATATATTAATATTAATAGGTATAGGTTTATGATTAATGACGGTTTTTAACCAAGCTAAAATATATGAATATATTTTTTATTATATATTATATGTATACTACATATATTTTGATTTCCATGTGAAGATGTAGTATTCTATTCTTTATTACATTCCATTATTTTACTTTTTACTTGTACCGACCATAGAGCCGGAAGTCGTTCATACTAAAGACTTCAACGTCGTCTAATCGAGCTCGAGTGCATACGATCTGGATTGCCTCGAAGTTTGTATGTAATTTTAACGCGTTGTAGGCATTTATCTACATAATTGAAATATGTAATTACTCATTCTAAAGTTTTCAATAAGTCTTAAATTACCAACTAATATATCTTGCTGTTAAACCCCCTAGTGATTATTTTTTAACAATTATATTAGAGAAGTTTTAATATAATTCATAAAAATTTTTATTCACTGTGAGGGCGTTCTGATATTCCTATCGTAATCACATTATAATTAAAACCAATAATTTGCCTTAAGTAAACGATGCTTATAATTTCGCTATAATCTTTATTAGTCCTTATTATTATTCTTCTTTCATTGACGGAGAAAATAATAATTAAAAACAAAATATAATGTTAAGTAACTAGATTCATTACAAAACAACGCTATACGACTCTGTGATAATGGCATGCAGCCAACCACAAAATAGGCTATACCACGCCCTTCAACAAAACGTCTTTTCACGTGAAAATAAATACTCGTACCTTCGTATAACTTACCGTATTGGATCGCTTTTTTAATCCAATTACAAAATAAGTAGCTTACTTTTAATATACTTATATTGTTATCGCTTAGTACAAATATTTGAGAAAGCCGTGTAGTGGTGGTTTAAGAATATCCACTATCCCATATCACCTCGTGGGTGTCGTAAAAGGTGACAGAGTGAAAGAGAAAAGGAAAAAGTCTTCCTAATAACGACTAGAAATAAAAAAACTGCGGTCGCCAACCCGCAACGCCAAGCATGGCAACTATGGCAAATATCCCCGCTATGAGGCAATCTATGGGGGATGCCTATGTTAAGCAGTGGACTTATATAGGCTGTAACGGTTAACATTTGACAATTATCATCACAGTTTTTCACCGTGTGGTGCTGGTGTAAGAGAATCAATCACGCCATTTAGACCGGCGATGGCCTCTTATGACATCCACCGGATTTTAAGTGGTAAAGCCATGCTGCAGCTATATTAATGGAATATTTGTAGCGCGAATGGGTCGGCCCGACCGGGGAAGGACCACGCTCTCACAGAATACCAGCGTAAAATAACAGCTTAACGCTGCTGTGTTTCGTATGGTGAGTGTAGAGAACCGGAGACCCTTTTTACTGGAAAAGAGGCATTCTATCTTAGTCCTCACGGCTGACAACGCATCTGCATTTTAATTCTTTATTGAGGATAGATGTAGATGTCTATAGGCCACAGCAACCACTTACCATCAGGTGGACTGTGTGCCCGTTTGTCACCCTTATTCTATAAAAAAAGGCGACTATCAACAATGATGTGTTTCGTATGGTGAGTGTAGAGAACCGGAGACCCTTTTTACTGCAAAAGAGGCATGGCATTCCATCTTAGTCCTCACGGGTGACAACGCATCTACATTGTAATTCTCTATTGAGGATAGATGAAGATGTCTATGGGTCACAGCAACCACTTACCATCAGGTGAACTGTGTACTCGTTTGTGATCCTCTCCTATAAAAATGTCGCGGAATCTTACTCGTATCGCTTCCAATAGCAGTCCACGTGATAGAATGGCTGCTGCAGACAATGCACGCCTGTAGCAACTTCAAACAAATATGGCTACAGCTGCGTCGTCACTTCTGTGAACTAAGATCTGCCTCACGGCCTGTTACTAGATCATTTACCTACTATATGTCTTGCCCAGAAAGGTACAACTATTTTCCTTAACCAACGAAATAAGCAATAAGGTACGTAAGGTTAATATGGTCACCATGGTGGGTAATATGGTTTTTATACGTGGCAGAGTCACGCTTCAGCTATATTAGTAGTATAGCTGTAGTACGAATGGGTCGGCTCGACCGGGGTAGGACCATGATCTCACAGAATACCAGCGCAAAATAGCAGCTTAAAACTGCTGTATTTTGTATGGCGAATGTAGAGAACCGGAGACCTTTTTTACTGGAAAAGAGGTATTCCATCTTAGTCCTCACGGGTGACGACGCATGTTCATTTTGATTATTTATTGAGGATGGATGTAGATGTCTATGGGTCACAGTATCCACTTACTATCAGGTGGACTGTGTGCTCGTTTGTCATCCTTTCCTTTAAATAAAAACAATAAGCTTTGCCGCCCTGTAAAAACAAAACTAGAAGGAGGACAGTGTCAAACACACAAAGTCCTGTACTATAACTAATATATTAAGAAAAAAATAGCAAACAAGCTTTGGCAATAATTAAGATCACTTCGAAAAATTTAATCAAAAAAAATACTACAATACTAAAATCGACTAAAATATTTAATTTAATGTCGACTGTCAAAATGGCGTCGATAAAGCAGCGTCCTTTTGACCCTTTATTATTTGATTGACTGATGAAGAGCTATCGTATTACTGAGCTATCCATGCAAACAAGGCTGTAGTTTTTGAGTTATAAGAAAGTGACCACATTAAGAACATGTAGATCCAGAAATATAAAATTCAATATTTGATCTCATATTTTAATACAATTTTAAATCTTTGGCTTGGAAAAGGTATATACATTAATATTGTATGTAACCCATAAGACATTTCTTTACATTACTTTAAATGTCATCTGTAATTTAAAAAAAATGAAAAAACCTGAATTCCTCAAACGAAACTGAACGTATAATAAAATAACAGTATAAGGCGATCTTGTCAATTCGCCTAATAGTTGAGAACTTTCCATTCTGTTAATATCTTAAATCTTTTGTTACTAATTTCTTAATTTTTTATTTCCCTATTTAAAAAAAAAGTAAAATTTAAATATAGTTCAACAAGCAACTTTAACCTAAAACATATGAAAACTTTCCTTATTCATTAGATAATTAGTTGTAACATAACAATACAGAGACAAAACCCATCGTTTTGAGAACAAAGCAAAATATGATAACTTTTCAAAATTTTAATATACGTCCATGTTGACCGCAAGTAGATCGGTTTCATTATTTCAAATCAATAACCATGAACTATCATAAGGGCTTTACAAATAACTTAAACTCGTAGCGTATTTTAATTATGACTTTATAATTAAGCATTTTATGCATATTTACGAGTAGCATGTACAAAATTAAAGGGTTTTAAATTATTATTTTTTTTAATTTTTGGCTACTTGTTAAATAACGTACATTTAAATTTCACCTTTATAATGTCCCTTGAACAAAGTACGTTATGGGTGAAAAACGCGTGCGCATCTTACAATTAATATTACAACGTTACACTTGCCGCGCAGTTAATTGTTTCAAATTACGAACCGTCGAAGCGGGGTGTTACATATATAAAGGGGCAAATTGTGAGCAATCGACATTCCGACTTGGGAAGTAGTTGCAAGTACACGTGACTTAGGCGAAATTTTCTAGGCGAGTACTGGCATACCAGCAGCGCCTACGACAGTTCGTTTGAGATCTCCGTAACTTATAAATAAAAATAATAATCATGCAGTCTATGGTGAGTTATTTCACAATTTCGAATTCACTTTTGTATGCTTTTTTAAATAATATTCGATTTACTTTTACATATGCATTTTAATAGAGCTCTGTTTTTTAAATATACTTAGAAACTCTGCATTAAACTACGAAAAATGTTTCTTTTTCTCTCTACATTCTTAATTGTTCACTTAAAATTGGAAGCAATTAAGAAAAAATACATAAACACTTGCAAGAGAAAATCGTTTAAAATTCACAGCCATTAACTTCACGAAGACATTATGAAAATTATTGAGCCTCGAACTACATTTGCGTAATATTACAGATGTGTATATTTAACAATCAATAAGACCAGTTAAGCCGACATTGCCTAAAGAATTAAAACAATAATTTATTAATATCTCGCTTTTACACTGGTTTACTCGTAATTTTAACATGTCACATAAATCAATTTCCAAATTCAAAGCTAGTACAACTAAATATCATGCCAAGGTCTATTTTGATCCAAAAAAAGCTATGTAATTTATAATTAAGTTAATCAAGTACCGTGATGTTTTAGAGGTTGTAAAAGTACTCATAAATTATCTATGATATAAGAACTATAAACTTAAAATAAGTAAATATTCTTACTATGCTTTTTACCTAAAAATAATATTAAGATTTATTATAACGATATAAATATAAGTTATATGTATATATGTAGATGTATATAACAAAGTATAAAAATATTTATTATATGAATATGAAGCCCTGAAAGATATTACTTGGGTAAACATAATATGAATTGGGGTTTTTAAATTTTCAATATTTTTATTTAAGAAGACTATAGATATTTTTGAATTATAATCGCTGCGGTTAGCTTACAATGATGGGCGGGCGCGGCGTGCATCTTTAAGCTGCCTAATTATTTCTGTAGGCGGAAAAACAGTTGCGCATTGATAAATATTAATTCATCAGTTAATATATTCATATTATACAAGATTACGTTATGCGTCTACTCAGCACAAATGTTATAGAAACCACATAGTGATAAGTATAAAGCTGATTTTCAGTAAACGCCAGAGACATACAGGTGCAATAAAATAAACTTAGCTAAATAAAATTTATAAATAATAGTAAAAAAAAACTCTTAACATTTAGGAAAAAAGGCACAATAATAACAAGCTAACGCAACAAAAAGCGTAACAAAAGGCATATACAAGGCACAAGGCACACAATTAAATTATTTAATGGGACACAAAAGTAAAATAAATGGAGAATTAAGCAAGTATTTTTATAATATACAAACACAGTATACTTCATAAGAAAGGTGTGATACATCGACACAGAATTATACTGACTTTGCAAATTTAAAAGATATTCTTTTAGTTTTACTTTAAAAGTGCGAAATGTCCTGCTGCTTTTGATCGGAGGTGGTATATTATTCCAACACTTTGTGGCAGCATACCGAAAGCTACCACGAAACGAAGTCGTTCTGTGTCTTGGGTACAATAGGTGAACAGTTTCCCGTGACGAACGTTGTGAGAAACTGAGCTTCTCATATAAGTATTTCGGTTGTTGATTTTGTAATATTTTGTAAAGTAAGCAACTGTAGTGAACCGATCTACGAGATTTCGTGTTAATAAGTATGCTCTAATTTAAAAACGGTGTCACGTGACCTCTACGAGGGATTCGAAAACAGAACCTAGCACATGCATTTTGTACTCCTTGTATAATGAGTTTGGTTTGCGCAAGCAAACATTCTCCCATGACAATATCAGCATAATTTAGCTTCGAGAGTATTAGTGACTCACAAAGTTGAACTCTCAAAGTTGAACTCTCTACTTGACGCTACATACACTTTTTCACCTTCCTTTACAAGTCTTATATCAAGCGACTTATAATGCAACAATAGAACGTGCAATGCAATAGTGTATTCACCCTGCAATTACTTTTAACGCAAATTCCAAATTTCTATTTCCATTGACCGTAAAAAAATGTATGACCTTCACATCAAAACTTCCTACCGACCACCATTTCCTCTTGGGCAATACGCTTTGCAACAGTCAACTAGTTGTGCACTAGTTCGCTAAATGATAATTCCAAACTATTGCAAAATGTCTCTTTCGCAATAGTCTCCAAAGGCGAGTCTATATTAGTTCCACGCCCTCTAAATTATACAACCTATTCTCTGTCTAAGGTCCTTAAACGATCTTTAATTA
The DNA here is from genome assembly GCA_963668995.1 of Parnassius mnemosyne. Lineage (NCBI taxonomy): Eukaryota > Metazoa > Arthropoda > Insecta > Lepidoptera > Papilionidae > Parnassius > Parnassius mnemosyne. The sequence continues at coordinate 19,893,687 of CAVLGL010000085.1, forward strand.
TATTCTGTTATTATTATTAATGTGTCTTGTACAATGTTGGCTATTATTGAATATTCGAATCCCGCACGAAACATGTTGTATTTGTATGGCCTACAAAAATGATTCCGGGTCTGAATATATTTCCTTAAGCAATTGATGTTTGTAAACTATCTCCACGATAAAGGAGAAAACCCTAGTGGGGGTAACGAATTAAAAAAAGGATATATTTATATTTCGTGACTACAGTATAATCTTCCATTTCGAATCTACATTAAATTATAGAACATTACTTTGTCTATTGATCCTTGCACAACAAGCAATTGTTTACAAAATGACAGGTTATTTGCGTGAACGCTCACCTGTCTGGCAATTGGGTTAGTCAAGTGGATTGCTTATATTCATATTCACGCAATACTATAGAAAAGTTGATAGCAGATTTAAAACTTGCATCTTTTTCTTCATCATCATTACCCGTTAAAGTAGGCTGTAGTCACAGTTGGACATGGACTCATTTGTTGTAAGGAAGGAGGAAGAAAATTTACATAGCTGCTTACAAATGTTGAATGTTAATATAAGTACAATAAAGGCCCATAAGATGTCTATGACTATATTTGAATGCATTGACATTAAAATAAAATCTTACATGCAATCCTTTTAGGTCATTTTAATCAACATGGTATGTGAATAGAAAATAGTTAATTAATTACTTGTAATTTTTCCGATTTCAAGGTAAACACGTGTTTAGAAAAATGCTTTTAATTGATGTAACCATAAATTGGATATCCATATAAAGTAACCTATATAAATGTTGGCGTAAAATACAATATCGATTAAAAATATCATAGCCGTTTCAAAATTATTTATTACCCGTATAATCAATTTATCAACATCAACAACAGAAATAGATTAGTTTCATATTTCATTTTACGATATCTACTGTATCAATCTTGTGGTTCGGTAGTGCTGTCAACAATTTTGATTCCAGTATCAGGTGGAGTACACTTTATAGTTGCGTACATTACGCAATTTAATACCCTTTTCAAATGTAACACAACACATTTTCGCGTTACAAGGACTTTGCGGATAATAGTATGGTTAACGACATCCTTAAGAGTAACTGTTTGTTGTTAAATACTGGATCAATTCCTTAAGACCTACAACTGTTTCTTTTTGTTGACTTAACTATTAAGTGACCGCACCCTTGCTTCGTAATATAACGCTGTTATAAAGTCCTTTAAAGTTTCAACGTCAATTAAGCACCCTAGAAAATGACTTTAATATAATGTGTGTAAATTAGATCAATTTTTCTTCAGAAGGTCCATGGACTGCAGTAGCCACTTACCATGTGGTCTGTAAGTTCGTTTGTTACGTCAGTTTTATAAAAGAATTATCTTTGTTTTAATAACTATAAAAGTTTATTTATATAACATAAAATTTATTAGTTAATTTCGTATTAAGCAATCTTCATGTTCATTTTTCATTTCAAACTGCGTGTTGTAGCCGTTTTATCTGTCATAATTATCGGGTTGTGCGTTTAACTTTCACGCGTGCCTACTTGCTTAGTTTCTTCGTTACGAGTTTGTAAAGTTTCTTAAATACAATAAATTATCTGTGACGTATTTTTTTCAGTAAATCAGTTTTGCTAGCACGGCAATGCGATAACACAGAATTTATTAGGTAAACTGGGAAAAATAACTAGGAAATCCGAGACCTATGGTAGTTGTTTAAAATATGCATGTTTATAAATTAGAACCCTTTAAGGAATTACTGAAAGAAAACATTATATTATTCTAAATTTAAATGTAATAGCTGTGTAAAGATAATGCCCGTGCATTATCACGTATCTTTATATAATAAAAAAAAAACTGCGGTTGGCTGCCCACATTTCAAGACGTGACAACTATGACAAACATGAGTGAGGCATTCCTAATCAGGGGGAGGTCTATATTCAGCAGTGGACTTTGATGTGCTGTAATGACAATGATGGTTATTATGATATGCCTGCCATTCATTTGTGTACCTTAGCCAATTAAATTAATTCAAATAAAGTTTTGTTTTTGGAATAATCTTGATTACGGCGGGACACAAACTCAGGATACGCAAAGAGTAGCCACGTTGGAGAAGCCACGCCGATACGACACAATGATTAAAGAAAAAGCCTATTACTTTTTAAGGGGCGACAAGACAAGCATTTGTATTGTAATTCCTCTAGTGTTGCGAATATTCATAGGTAGCGATAAGCACTTACCATTGAGTGAGCTAAACGATAGTTCGCTCCTTTTCCAGTAGAAAAAATTACTACTATGGTAATAGGCAACGCAATCATCAATTCTACTATATCGAAACATTTGCCCTCAGATTATCCTCGCCGCTGGCCTTTGCCTTGCGCAAGCCTCGTTCTATGCCGGCCCACCTGCTCCCGTCCAGTTGAGCCCCGACGGCAAATACCTGCTGGACACGCCTGAGGTGGCCCACGCTAAGGCCGCACACTTGGCGGCTCTCGCTCAAGCCTCAAGTTCACACGGGGGCTGGGCTCCAGCTGCTGGCTACCTCGGCGCTCCCGCATACGCTGCCGGTTCCCACTATGGTGCTCCCGGTGCTGGTACGTTACTCGCTTCTTTAAGAATTTTTAACGATCATCCCGTAAATATGTGGTGACCACGTCATCATGTCATTACGTCCTGTGAGTATCGAAAGTGATGGCTATGATGAATACCAGAGAGTTCTTATAACTTCGAACAAATGGTGGTTTAGTAATTCCGATTACGACAGACATAAAACCCTTGGAAGATGGTAAATACTACCTAATACTGAAGAGGGCTATGGCAGGGTAAGAATGGTCAGTCGTTCGTTCGTCGTAGATCTTTGAATTAATATTTTTATCAGACATCAGACAGTGTTCTTTTTCTCTTTTTTATGCATGTACGCGATATCTTCGTCTATTGTAAACCGATTTAATGATCTTAATGATATTTTTATTAAACAGGGGTGACCCCCATATAAATTTGTAGAAAAATTTTCACCTCTAAGTTTTTTTTAACAAATTGTAGTTGTAACCGATGTGAGCTTGGGCTATAGTAAAAATGCATATTAAAATAGTCTACAAAATATATTATATATACTTAATTTATTATCACTTTAAAAAGTTAGTAAATTCCACGCCATTTTACTTAAACCATATTATGTATCAATTTGTGCATGCGATTGCGGATCATGTCGTCGGGTGAAAATTAGCTATTGGTATTTTCTATCAAGAAATTTTATTGTGAGAGTTACAGGCAAGAGTGCACCGGCGCTTGCGCACACACTCATAACTGCGGATTACAATCCTGTCTGCCGAAGATGACTAGTCTCCATTAACACCTGCCACTGAGACCGAAATCCGGTCTGGAGGACATTATTATTACATATGGTCATATAGCACTAGACAGTGATTCTTATTTTATTATACAACAATGTTGACAAACGAGCACACAGTCCACCTGGTAGTAAGTGGATGTTGCGGCCCTACATCTATCCTCGATTAAGAATCGAAATGCAGGTGCGTTGTCAACCCCTGAGGACTAAAATGGAATGCCTTGTTTTAAAAAAGGGGTTTCGTTTAAAAAGGGTCTGCAGTTCTCTGCACCACCATATGAAACACAGCAGCATTGAGCTGCTAGTTTAGTAGTAGCTGGTGGTATTATGGGCTCTAATTCTGGTGACGAAGACTCCTTAAGGTCTAATTAAAATTTAATTCAACAGGTCTCTACAAATACGGTCCCGCTCCTCTGGCGCACGATGGACGTGTGATTGACACTCCCGAGGTTGCTCACTTAAAGGCAGCCCACATCGCTGCCCACGCTGCCGCTCACGCTAAAGCCGCACAAGGTTCTCTTGGCTACGCTGGAGCTGGAGCTCTGTCTTACGCTGCGCCCCTCGCTCATGGAGGCGGCTACGCTGCTGGCTACGGCAAATGGACCGGCCCTCAAGCTCACATCCAGCTCACACACGACGGACAATACGTCGTAGATACCCCTGAGGTGCAACACGCCCGTGCCGCGCACCTCTCCCAATACGCACAAGCCGCGCACGCCGCCGCCTCTGCGCCAGAAGACGGATCTTGGAGCCATGGACACGGCTGGAACTGAACCCCCACTACCTCTGACCCCGGCTTCTAAACTGCCTGATATATTTTTATACAAAATCTAGAAAAAAGTAAAAAAAAATTAATGTATATAAGTTGAACGTGACCTGTGTATAGATAGCAACTGCTACTCTTAAGAAAAAATATAAAAATAAAAATGTAAATATTACACAAGTTTTTTTTTTTCAATTTTAACTAAGTTTTAACCCTAACCTTTAAATGTTTAATCCTTTCAAGGAGTACGGTGACAAACTAGTCAGACTGGTGATAAGTGGACGCTGTAGTCCATAGGCAACTTTATTTTATCCTCAATTAGAAATTAAAGTGCAGAGGCGCTGTCACCCTTAGTACCTAGATGAAATGCCTCGTTACCTGTAGGTTTTTGTTACTCGCCGTGCAAAACAATACAGTATTATGCTGATATTCTACGATGTTATTCTGTGAATGTGGTCCTTCCCCGTTAAAGCCAACTATTAAGTAGATAACCATTGCTCTCAATGTTTCAAATTGATATCCTTCCGACAGGTCTCCATGAACAGGTTTTTAAAGGAGAAACGAAGGGAAATGAAAGTGAACGCAAGTAATACGAAAGTGATAGTTTTTGAAAGAGAATAAAGTAAATCGATATGTGAAATAAGAATAGTTTGAGCAAGTGGATGAGTTTGTGTATTGCGGATGTGTATTTAGCAGGGATGGTAGATGTGATAAGAATATAGAACGGGTGAACGCTGGAAATAAGCTGAATGGGACTTTACACTCTATTGTAGAAACTCAGAACGTGTCAAAAATGTCAATTCATATTGCTATGTACTTTAATATATGGTAGTGAAAGTAGAATGAAAGACGACAGGTTGAGAAATTGAGTCATAAGAGAAGTGTGGTTTGCAAGATGATGTTGTGACCAGAATTAATAAAGAAATGCTTCGGTGGTTTGGTCATGTAGAAAGGGTGTGAGGGCCTCTCCCGTTGTAAGAACGACTTGCCTTAGTTGTCACACGGACGGACAGACAGCTTATACAGAAACAGAAACAGAAACTTTTTTATTCAATATAGATTTTAAATTATATTTATTGAAAGTCACTCTTTAGTTTGATTTGCCATTGGTTCGGAAAAAAACCTCTGTCCTGTAAAGAAACAGCAAGAAACCGAGCGGGACTTTTTTTAAAAAAAAGCACCTTACAATCACGTATGTTAGGCAATTAACAACCCAAAACAAATTAGAATTAGCTTTGTAGCGATCACCTCATTCCTAAAAGATTATATCTTCCATAAATTCCTTAATATACAAGTGGGATGCGGAAGTAAAGACTGTGTAAGAACTTCCGAAGGTGGCGGAGTTATAGCCGAAATAAGAATTTAATTTTTTTTTTGGTTTTTGTCCATTGTGACACCCTAGGAGTGTAATGAGAACTTTTTGCCCCTATTCAGCCATGACCTCCATGACATCCTCTACAAGATAGACTATTCAAACTGACTACGCCTGTAGTTCGAGCCATCCCCCAATTTTTTTGGTATTTTTGCCATTTTGACCCCCTAGGAATGTAATGAGCGGTCAGCCACCGCAGCGTCTACATCACTTGAAGATGCCTCGTGTAGAGGCGAAACACGTGTCTTATTGTCGTCAGTGGTGAGTCTTTCCTAGTGTAGTGGTGTTGGGAGTAATGGTGCTTGGATTAGGGGTGACGGGGATAGTGCACGCAATTAAGGGAGGGCGGGAGTTGCTCTTCAAAGTAGGTAAGGACACGTCATTTTATTTTATCCAGCGGATGTACGCGAGGTAATTCTTACCAACTTCAACGTGATATGAATCTGGTATCCCTTACTATGAGTCTTTTTAACGTAGAGTGTGACCTGCTCCCTCTTGACGGAATCCAATTAATCATAAATCATCTTTAAAATTTCTGAATCATTTTTATACGTGGTTAGAGCCACGCTGCAGCTATATTGGTTGTAGCAGGAATGGGTCGGCTCGACCGAATTAGAACCACGCTCTCACAGAATACCAGCGTAAAATACATATAGCAGCTTAACGCTGCTGTGTTTCGTATGGTAAGCGTAGAGAACCAGAGACCCTTTTTACTGGAAACGAGGCATTCCATCTTATTAGCCCTTAGGGATGAGAACGCATCTGCATTTTTTTTAAATTCTTAAACGAGGATAAATGTAGATGTCTATGGGCCATAGCATCCACTTACCATCCTTATTCTATAAAAAAAGGAAAAAGGGGGGAAAAAGTTTCTTTGTATTTTATATACAAATTCAAGACATTTTTTCAAAGTTTTGTTACATTTAATTATAATATATATAAATGTGCCATTTTGTTCTATAACTTGTTGCCATCTTGTAGGTAGTGACATAATCCCGTTGCTGTAGAAATCTTAGTATTTTTGGTCCAAAAAAATGAGACAAGTCGTTTTGACAGTCTTCGCTTGATGTTGACCTAATACTACCCAAAGAATTTTGAAGAAACCGAAACAGGTGTCACAATTTTTTCGCAGCTTGAGTCGCATTTTTCATATGGCAGAAATGAATGAATGACCCATGTCTAGCAGCTTTTTAAAGATAAAATCCTATTTAAGTCCAAAGTTGGGCAAAGTCCTTTTCAAGAATGTGTCAACTGGGAAAACAAGCTTACCTTTATTGTTTATAAACTGAATAGTATCCATGTCCAATTAATGTTTTTTTATGGAAGAGGAGGCAAACGATCATACGACTGGTGGACTAGGGGGGAATTTCAGGAGCGTTTTTTATTCTAAATAGCTATATCTATATAATCTTTATATATAAAAATTACGTGTCACGTTGTTTGTCCGCGATGGACTCCTAAACTACTAAACTGATTACAATGAAATGTTTCACAATGTGTGCATTTTGGACCAACTTGAGAGATAGGATAGTTTTTATCCCGATATGTGACCCTCAACTTTTTTTATTGTGAATTTAATGATTTTTTTTTTGACACATGGTCGTCGGAAAGGGCAGGACAACATCTGCCTGGTCAGCTAGTATATATATATATATATATATATATATATATATATATATATAATCTGTAGAAAAGTCATGTCTGTAATTCTAATATATTCTTGAAAAAACAATTCCAGGGCACGAAATAAAGGGTTCTGAAACCAAATCGGTGGTTTTTAGAATTTTTGTTTGTATGTCTGTCTGTCTGTGTATTCCGGATTCACGCAAAACGCTACTGGACCGATTTACATGAAATTTTGTACATTTGAAAGTTAGTAACCCGGGGCAACTTATAGGCTACTATTTATCCGATTACGGAGCTTCAAAAAAAGAAGGTTAAGTATTTTCCTTTCTTTAAATGTTAATTTTCTATTATATCTTAACTACAGGTGGGATGACGGGTGTTTTTCAAATAAATACCATATTTATAAATAAAGTATAAAATGAAGTTATAAACTTGGTAAAATAATTTGAAACTACACCAATTTAGTTATCAAAAGAGCGCCATCTATCATCAAGTGGAAAAAGTAGTATATTTTGCCTTCAGTTACTAATAAATTAAATAATATAAGTAACATACATTTATATGTTTAAATAATAAGATTTTTAAAATTTTTTAAAAATTGTAACGTTTAGTCTTTTAATATTTTTGTTATTTTATTTTAAAAGTGTAATAATTTCAATTGATAATAGTGACGTCTATCAAAAATATGAATATTGATAAGGTTTTAATTTCCATTACTAATCTATATGTAAAATGATTAAAACTGGTTTGGCTGAAATTTGAAATTTTCATTATCATTATAGTTTCATTAAAGAAATTCTTATATATTATGTCGTGTCAAGATAGAATAGAATTGATCATATATCATAAAGTACTCGTAGTATATCATTTCTTGAAATGGTGTGGTCATTTCATGACATTTAACACTGATTGTTGACCATGTCACGATATAGCTTGACCAAATCAATGAAATTGAATTGTTTGAAGATATTAATAAGTAACACAACGTTGCTATTTCATAATATAGTCATATGACGATTTCATTAAATAGTTATTCAGCGCTATCGTAGCTGATAGCGTATTTTTAACAGAGACAAAACTTTTAACAGAATTGACATCAATGACTTTATGCCTTATTGATATAATTAATTAATTAATTTTCGCTTCTATCGCTGATATTACTAGATAGTATAGTTTTGACTTTCATTGTTTCATCTAATAATAGCGCCATCTACTTCTCAATGAACTAAAATGGTAAGTCACTGATAAAATTAAATAATAGAATGCTACTAAATAGTATACCAACGATGTAAATAATTTAAAATTTGATTGTGGCATCGTTAAATGTGTAATTTTACTAGGTAGATGTGGTCAACAATCATGCAAAAGCTTAGTTTCAGTTATTATGAATTGTATTTAAATAAACTTTCACATTTTCAGGCATATTAAGATAATTGTGACAGTCCTGGTTTCATAGCTCATATGAGTATATGTAAATGAACAGGCTCTTACGGAAAGACTTAAATAAAGGTTCATTTTATTTTACTTGTCAAAGTAATCAAACTGATTAAAAATTAAATTTCATGGTACTTAAGCATTATTATAAATTTTAGCATACATTTTAATTGCAAGTTGAAGTGTCAATTTACCACGATCTCGGCGGTGAAGGAAAACCTGCATATCTGAGAACTTTCCCAGTTGAGGTCATCAAAAACTCTTTGCGGCCTGCGCCCGGTAGTAACATGTATGTAAGCTGCTACTTTTTTACTTTTCATGGGGCAATATATGTAGTTTTTATTTCATTCATGTTTTCGGATATATTAATTTTTGTTTTCACTCTACCGTAAATATTAAGGGTTGCAAAGATGAGTAGAACTTATTATCGTCAGTCTATCAAACGTCCACTGAAATGAACATAGGCTTCCCCCATAAATTGTCAAGTAGCTGGGTATTTGCTATAGTTACCATGCTTGGTAGGCGGGTTGGCAGCCACAGCTATTATTATTTTGATCTGTTGTCAAGAAAATGATGCAACCCATCCCATCTCCTGTTTGTTTTCCTATGTCGCCTCTTACGACGGGACGATATGAGGTGGCGGATTTTCTTTCAACGCCACAACAAGGCGAACATTTTTCTACTCCCGTTCATGAGTGAAGTTCTACCCACGTTTATTGTGTATAAAATTTATAACAAATAAAACTAATTTTAAGGATTTCATCGCGTTTAATTTTAACCTTTTAATTCCCGATGTTTTGAGCACTTTACAGCACCCATGGTCACGGTAGTACTGAGGTGTTTGACGACCTGATGTCATAGTTAGAATAGAATAGAATAAGAATAGAATAGAATAGAATAAATGCAGTAGTATGCTTGTGTTTAATATTATTTTATTAATTATGGAGTCTTTAGCAGATGGTAGTACTCAGCCATCTTCCCTATTAAAATTAGGATATTTTTTTAATTTCAATAGCCTCGCGAATCATCATTGGTAGGAATCGAAGTTCTATTGCAATGATTTGTTATATATTAGATCTGATATAAGGGTTGGGACGATACTAAACATGTTGAAATACTTTAGAGTTCCTGGAGCGTCGGTGATTCACATTACAGAACTGTGTTTAGACCAAAAATGGTCATGTTAGGACGGCACCCAATCACGTTCGATTTTGCCAATCGCCCGATCGTACCAGGTGTCACGCGTGTCTCGGGGAAGGGACAGCGGAAGGGAACTTCCCAGTGTCTTGGCGGTCGGGCGAGACAGTAGGTAACGAGAGTAGCTTGCTAGCAGTGAGCCGGTTAAGACGAGTGTTTCGGCTATCGCTGCGGAAGTTTGCGCTAGACCGGTTTCGGGTGATTAGGGTCTAGAATTTGGTTTTGAGCGCGGCTTCGCTACGTAATTGGGTTTCGTGAAATCCGCCCCGGATTTGGTGGTCTAGGATTTAGGTTCCCGTACAAGAGGCCTTTATGGGGTTTTACGGTTTAAGTAACTTCTTTGAAAGTAATTGTGCATATTATCTAGATGAAGTGCGTGTTTCGTCGTCACGTAGATATGTGAATTGTGCGATAGTTAACTCGTGCGAGAATGCGGATAGTGTACGCGCGTCGAGGAGATATACGGTCTAGGATTAAGCCGCGCATCCCTTGTTTGAGAGCCTCCCTCGGTTAATTGTCAGGATATCGTTATAATGGTGTCGTCGCGGTTAGTGCCCTTTGTGTTTGGTTTGCCTAGTTAGATTAATTTGCGTGTCAACGAGGCGTATTTTGACTCTGGCGCGACGTGTTATTCTGGTGCCGAATTTATAATTTGTGATAAGTGAATCCGGGACATTCAATGTCGAATTTTGTGCTACTGTCCTTGCCATGCGGGGTATCACGTGTTCGATTCTGCGATGAGTGTGGAATTAGGCGAATTGAAGTTAGTTAAATGTACAATGAAGCTAAGAGACTGAATTAGTGACAGTGAAGAAAGAAGTGGTCCGGCGATGGAGCAATCTGAAGCGATGCAGCATTTTGGGGCAGCCTGGAAATCGTCCGCTGCTGGTCGCCTACGCCTGCCCAGGCTTCACACATTCACACCTCACGGTACACTGTTCACTAAACACCATTACACACACTCACGGCCTGTCCAAGCCTTGGAGCGAAGTTAGCTTCGGCTACCGGTAAGTATTATTGGTTTCTAGTTTTCTCCCATATAGTTTATTGTGATAGAACATATTCCACGTGGCCATATTGAGGCCCGACCTGCGTCTGCCCGTCGAAGAAGCTGCTATGGGCCCCAGCCAAGACGACCTTTGCAAGGGCAGCTGTAGGCCGTAACAAACTGCTTTTATGAAATTTTACAGTCTGCACGAACGTAAAACAAATATCTACATCTATTTTATGGTGCCAATCAATATTAAATAGAACCAATAATATGAATAAAATATCTCATATAAACACTATGCCGTAAATTGATAGAAGATTATAAAATTCATCATTATTTTGTTAAAAATAAGTTAATTTTAATTATGAATGAATGTAAAGAGTAAAATTTAAATAATAATAAAAATTTGATTCCAAGACAATTTACCTTTCTTATGGATACATCGGAAGACACGTCTGATATAAAAAATAGTAGGTGATTCTGGACATATATTCACGTGTTCCTGTAGCATATTACATCTATGCTAAATACCAATCACCTATGTCTAATAGTCTTTTAAATTCAAAAAATATCTTGGACAGACATTAAGACACAGACACCGAATGTAGCTAAATTTGGCACGGAACAACATTGTTCTTCTTGCGTCTTTTTACGATAGATACTTATTGCATCTTCTATTTCCGGCAGAATTACAAATGTTTATAGAGTGAATATTGTTAATTTATCTGTTAAATAATAACGTAGTAGAATAGGAAATTCATTTATATTGGACAGGACGATATTCAATTTTGAAAAATTCTTGCTCATTTAGGACGTCCGTTCGTGATTAAAATCATGTGGCACTCTGTACATTCCACATATTATGGTTTGTATTTTTTGCTCAATGAATGCGTCAATTCATGACGGAAATGATGTGGCACTGTGTATATTCCGTATATGGTTCGTATGTTTTGCTCACTTCATGCGTCCATTCATAACGGAAATGATGTGGCACTGTGTATATTCCGTATATGGTTCGTATGTTTTGCTCACTTCATGCATCCATTCATGACGGAAATGATGTGGCACTCTGTATATACCGTATATGGTTCGTATGTTTTGCTCACTTCATGCGTCCATTCATGACGAAAATGATGTGGCACTCTGTATATTCCGTATATGGTTCGTATGTTTTGCTCACTTCATGCGTCCATTCATGACCGAAATTATGGTTTGCTTGTTTTGCTCACTTAAAGCGTTGACCTTGAGACCGTCCCTATTCCGCATGAAATCATAGCGGTTTACGTAGTGTAACTGTTACACTTGATGAGCTGTCGGGCGTACGATTCCTTGCGGAGAAATCTTTGTTATTTTTATGGTTCCGTACCCAAAGGGTTACGAACAACATCCTATTACTAAGCGTCGCTGTCCGTCCGTCCGTAGGTCCGTCCGCCTGTCTGTCAGCGGGCTGAATCTTATAATACGTAATATGTAGATAATTGAAGTTTTCACAGCATGTGTATTTCTGTTGCCACTATTACAACATTTAATAAAAATTAAAATAAATTATAAATTAAAAGGGGCTGCCCTACTAGAAACGTGTATTACGGTGGTACGGAACCATTCATGCGCGAGTCTGAGTCGCACTTACCCGGTTATTTTTATAGAAGCGTGGGCAAACGAGCATGCGGCTAACCTGATGGTAAGTGTTGACAGCCGCCGGTAAACAAATGCAAGAAACACTAAGGGAATTGCAGGTGTGTTACCGAACTTTTAATAAAAGAGTAGGCTCTTTTCTTGAAGGTCCCTAAGTCGTATCGATCCGGAAAAATCGCCGGTGGTAGTCGATTCCACAAAGAAGTTGTGCGATACCTCAAAAATATCGGAATGAAAGTATCGTCTCTAAATATACTTAGTATTGAAATGAAAGTATCGATACTACTCAATTATCTGTACTTTTTGCGGATCCCTACTTCTTCTTTGTTTCCTTCGAACTAAAATAATTCAGTTAAGTAAAATACTTAAACATTTCCACTATCCAACCTGAAGTAGGTTGGAAGGTGGCACATAAAATTCTCAACCTGCCAACTTGGTGGTGGTGGATGGCTAATGGCTAGGTTGGAAGATAGGAATAAGTCAATTTTGCCGCCCCTCATTTTTTACCGCTCTGGGCAAATGACCGGCTTGCCCCCCCTTAGATTGAGCCCTGTACATAGGTACCTCTGTAAAGAAGCCTAGCGATTTGTACATAGTATTAAAATGTACTCGCGTTAAACATCATATTACAATTAAAGTTTAAATCATCACATAACTTTCACCATCTAAGGGCTACTGCTACGAATAGCCTTTTCTTGTTATAATTTTTTCCGCTTCTTGCACCATTTAATTGAAAAGTTATAATGAATATTTAATGTTTAAACAATTCTGTAAATGAACAACGGCTCCTATAGCAAAATTAAAAGCAATCGTAATAAATAAAATGTATACAAATGTAATTGTTTTATTTGACATTTTTGAACCTATTTGATTTGACAATGTCGTTAATAGACATATTTCGAAAAGCAATAAGAAGAAATAACCGTCATTAAAATTCCCTGTAGTACATATAATTTTTACTATGGAAGTTGCACCAGTCTGGATCGTACTTTTATTTAAAAAAAATAAAAGGGTGTTAAAAACATGTAATACTAAAACTGAATAACAGAAAATTACAGAAGTATTTTAACAAGAAACTTTTAATGAAAACCCCTCTTACTTTAATACATAGGTTATGGGCCCAGATGACCTCCTAAAATTTACCGCATCTGAAAGCTGATAAATTCAACATAATTGATTATTAAAATGTCTTTGACTGCCTATTCAAAGACATTAAAAAGCCTTTAAAGAGCATACTAGAATAAAAGTAATTACTATGTAGGTACACTGAACAAAAAAGAACAAGGAGGCAAAGCGACCAACACAAAAGCACAAAGCATAATTATAGAATGCATTACCGACAAATATCTTAATATTATTAAGTACTGTGATACAGCAAAGAAAATGATTGTGGTCTTAATAAATACCTTTAAACGGAAAAGCATTTCAATAATTCAAGTACTTCGTAAATTATAAACCTTAAACAATCTCCTCACGAAAATTTTGAAGATTACTTTCATAAATAGCATTTTGCATGAACTCGAGTGTATGCACCAATTATTGGGTAAACATGTTTGTAAACCGGTATCAACACAAAATTGTACACGATTACAATGTAGAGTAACAAGGGATAGTCTTGGTGCAAGAAGCTATCAAAGAGGAGTAAGAAGTTATCAAGGACCAGAACAACAAAAAAAGCAACCATCATAAGATAGAAGAGAAGGTTTCTCATTTATAACCACAGGTATGATTGCAAATTATTATAATATTAATAATGTGGTAATAGAATAGGTAATTGATTCTGGTGGTGCATATCATTTGATAAATGCATGCAATATATATGACAAATGTAAGATTGTTAGATCTAAGAATATATAATCACTATTAGATATCCATATGAAAATTTTCATTGCATATGCCGATTTCATTAAGGCAAATAAGGGCTATTTAGAATTACTACTCAGTTAGTTAACAAATAAGGAATTATTTGTTAAAAATACAAAGATTATTCTGATGTCACTGAAAAATGATATGTTAAACGCAAGTTGCAAGGTAAAATTAGTATAAATGACATAACTATTGTAGATCATTCATCATTATGGCTACGTGGTAGAGCCATGCTGCAGCTATATTATGGTTGTAGCACGAATGGGTCGGCTCGAACGGGGAAGGACCACGCTCTCACAGAAAACCAGCGTAAAATAGCAGCTTAACGCTGCTGTGTTTCGTATGGTGAGTGTAGAGAACCGGAGACCCTTTTTACTGGCAAAGAGGCATTCCATCTTAGTACCTCACGGGTGACAACGCATCTGCATCTTGAGTCTTTATTGAGGATAGATGTAGATGTCTATGGGTCACAGTAACCACTTACCATCAGGTGGACTGTGTGCTCGTTTGTCACCCGATCCTATAAAAAAAAAGATCAAATGGATACTTGTTCAGGAAAATTATTAATTTTGAAAATACCGTTATGCTTCAATATTTTGAGGAGAATTTACTTGAAAGAGCCATAGAACAATAGTTAGCTAGTTCTAATAATCTTTGGCATCAGACACTAGGACATATTTACTGACGAAGTTTGCGTATCTATTATGAAGATACCATGCAACAACGAACATCATGATGGGCAGTGACGTAGCTACCCAGGGGCTAGGCGGGGCAGTGCCCCGGGGCCCCCAAGCTAAAGGGGCCCCTCGGCCTCCAAGAACGAAATTTGAAAAATTATGTACTATCCTAGTCGTATAAAGAATTTTAGAGTTTTAACTTTTTGGCCCCTGACCGCGAACGGCTCCAATTGAAATCACAAAAATTACTCCAACTCCCAGAACATAAAAAGAACATTGTTAAAGATAATTGTCTACTTCGTCTTATTGTCTTTTTTACATAGAAGAGAAGGACAAACAAGAATGCGGCTCACCTGACGGCAAGTGTCCACCACCGCCTACTAGCAAATTCAACCCCAGGAGAATTGCATGCGCGTTGCCGACTTTTAAAAAGGAGTAAGCTCGTTTCTTGAAGCTCCCTAAGTCATATTGGTCAGACAGGACCATCATTGGGATGTTTGGCGGTCCACTAGACCGCCAAACATCCCAATGATGTGGATTTGTGAAATGCGTTGATGACATTTTATGGCTGGAATCAATCCGAACAATTCCTCTAAACACTCCCCGTGTTAAATGCGATAGAAAATACAAAGGGATCCAGCATCTCTTCGCAGTGCCAGTGAATCGAACTGATCAGAAGGATTTCGGTCGTCGACGATTCGAACCGCTCAGCGCTGAATGCGGTCAAGTGGAAGGAGCTGGTACTAGGGAGCCCCGGCCCAGGGATGAGAACATTATTCCATGTTAGGCCGAACCTGCCCCTTGTAAAGTTGCAAGCAGTTTACCGGCATAAAATACTGCCCCTGAGCACGCCAAGCTTTTTAGAGACCAATTCAGCCTTCCCTTCCAAGTGACCACGAAACTGCACGTTATTCGATATGTCAACGCCGAAGATTCCGATACTGGCTGAGGTAACAAGGGGAGTGCCCTGAAATTGAGGAGTTACGACAAAGGGGTTCTTAATGATTTCTTATATTTACGTCAACACTACACATCGAATAAAACTATTTTTTTTTTACGGATATATCGCGTTTAATTTACTATTTGAATTCCCGACGTTTCGGGTGCTTTACAGCAACCCATGGTCACGGGGAGGACTGAGATGTTTGACGTCCCGATGTCACAGTTAGCCCGGCTACCTTCATTTTTTTAATATTAATTTTTGGTTCGTTTTACGCAGAATGAACTTACTGTATCTAGAAGTCTTGCAGTCGTATGCTGCCCTAATCCAAGATCTTATCCGGCAAAGACTCTACTTCAGACACAAGTTTGCTCCGGACCTCGGTGACGTTTTCCCGAGAAATATAGACATAGCCGGTGTATAAAGCATCACCAGTGCACGTCACTGGTTTGCAATATATTATTGACAAGCAGAAGAAACAGCGTAGATGATAGTACGTAGCCATGTGGAACACCAGCATAAATAGGCTTGTAAATGGAGCTTGCACGTTCGACTACGACTTTGTTGCTCCAATCTGCAAGAAAACTGCAGATCCAGTTGCATAAATTCTCGGGAAGCCCATAGGAAGGGAACTTCGAAAGAAGCGCTTTGTGCCGAACCCGATGGAAAGCCTTCGCTATGTCCAAACTAACGGCCAGGGTCTCCCTCTCTGCCTTTGCCGATTTATGAGTCAGGTAACCCAGAAGATCATCAGCTAAGCAATCCCGACGGAAATCGTACTGGCGGTCACTTTTCTGTTGGTGATCCTCAACCTTGATGAGCTGGCAGTTCACAATGGTTTTCATTATTTTGGAGAACAAGTTGGATAGGTCTGAGTGCTCGATTTTCGGTTATTTTTTAGGGATCTGGTGCACTAAAGCTGTCTTCTTTGAGTTTGGGACTACGCCTAGGGAGAAAGTTTTAGAAAAAACACGTTACGACGGACGGACCCGCACGAGGGAGCACACATCTTCAGCACAATGGGAGGAACTCATCATGCCCACTAGACTTGATGTCTAGGGAGAGTAGTGCTATGCGCACTGAGCGCTGTATAGACCGTATCGTACCTGTTGTAGCACAGAGTCTGCAGCGATTTGGACGTGGTAGCTTGGGCGTGGATGCACAGCCAGGGATGCCCCAATGCCAGGGGTGCTTGTACCCTCCTCGGATAGTTTCTTATTTAATTACACTACCATGTTAAAGGCGAGAGGGCTTAGGCCTTGAACTTAGGGTCTCCTTGGTTCAAGCCGGTCCACCCATTCATTACAGCTCCTCATTTCATGTCTACCAGGTCGTCACTCCATCTAGTCTGGCCCACCCATGCCACAGCAAAACCTGCCGTGTGGCTGTTCCACTGTTATGTTGTCTGCCTATATTATTAACTGTAATCTACTTCGTCATTGTTCATGCGTTACACATAATACTTAGAAGTAAGTAGCTTTGCTTTATTATGCCCTGCAGTGGACAACAAGGAGCTGATGATGAAGTAGTTTCGCACCTTTAAAGTATTTAGTTCAGTTTAAATATTAGGGCCCCAATTTCATTCTTGCCCCGGGGCCCTTGGTTACATAGCTACGCCACTGATCATGGGTATGGATCCACAAGACTAGCTTTGGTTTCTACAATAAACGCCACGATCGTCACAAATACGTGAAATAATGTATACAGGAATAGTTCCAACACAAGGTATTCATAGTTTTTTTTATAGGATAAGGGTGACAAGCAAGTACACAGTCCACCTGATGGTAAGTGGTTGCTGTGACCCATAGACATCTACATCTACCCTCGTTTCCAGATAAAATGCAAATGCTTTATCAGCCGTGAGGACTAAGAAGGAATGCCTCTTTTCCAGTAAAAAGGGTATCCGGTTCTCTACAGCTGTGTCCCACCAGCAACGCAAAGTCAGGAATTTGCATTTAGAAAAACCCAAAGTTAGGTGCTAATTAGGGGCCAAGTTTAAAAATTAGGTGCTCTAAAATTTTCACCGCTACAAAATGTTGAAATGAGTTGCTGGCAAAACGTATCTCTAGCAACGCAATGAAGTTATTAGATATACGATAAATATTAATAGCAAGGAATTAATTGCCAATTAAGTCCTAAAAGATTATTGAAGTCGGATGTAGGTGACGGTAATATTCTGGGAATTATCGGGTCCAGGACCACCATTACATTACTGTAAGTTATGAACGGCATTTTTGTTCTTTATCAGTTATATGTTATAGATAAGATGGTTCGAATCTGTACTAAAACTGAATCAGAAGGCCCCGACTCCGTACTCCAAGCCTTATCCGACGATTCGTAATTACGCTCGAAAACAGCACGTAGACGCGGCTCAGAAGGGAAATAGGTCTGTAGTGCTTCAAGAGAGCATTGTCATTTTTTGTCAGGTGCTGGAGAGCCATTTTAATCTCGCTCAGACTGACGTTCGGGAGGTCATCGGAATAGTGTCGGATAAGACTTGCTCTTGGATCGTTACTTAAACTTGCATGTGGCTCCAACGATGACGTGTACAGCTGCCCATAGAACCTCTCAATTTCACTCAAAATCTCAGGTGTCTCGAAAACGATGCTACCACATTCGGTCTTCAGATTCGACAGTTGGCTCTTTCTGGCAGACAGATCTCTGGCAAAAACTTTGGAGCCCTGGTTCCGCTCGATCGCTTCTGCAATACCAGCAGTATTAAAGTTGCGTAAGTCCCGCCGCATGCATTTGGAGATCTGTCTGTTCAGTTGCCTGTATGCTGTCAAATCTACTGTAGACTGCAGCTACATTTCCCGTCTAACAGCCATGAGATTGAGATTGTTTTTGTGGGAGAGTTTTTGTGTTCTTCTGCGGCGGGTCTTGCAAAACTTTGATCTAGTTTCCACAAGCTTGTCATTCATATCGTCCACTTCATTGCAGTCTTCTAGGCACTGAAAACTGTTTTGTAACTCGAGCTGAAAGGTTTCGGGACCCTGGATTAGAGCACAAGGGGGACGGAGCGTTGACGTTATTTGACGTGACCTTTCCAACTTAACGTTAAGGTTCAGTGTGCCTCTCATCGTTCGATGATCGCTGCCGGTTTTCACCCTCGCAATTACTGAGACATCACTGAACAGTTGCTGTCTAGTCGTCATAATAAAGTCAATCTCATTTTTTGTCGAACCGTCGGGGCTCGCCAAGGTCCGGCTGCTTCTGGAAGAAAGAGTTCATCATAAAGAGTCCCTCTTTCTCCATGAAGTAGGCCAGTTGCTGTCCCCTTGGGTTCCGTTGCCCTATTCCAAATTTCCCTACCCTCAGCTCGCCGTTTTCTCTTGTGCCTAGTTTTGCGTTGAAGTCTCCCATTAACAACGTATAGTGAGTTTTGGAGGAATGCATGGCTTTAGAGATATCCTCATACATTTCCTCCACCTCCTCATCGGGGTGTGTCAAGGTTGGTGCGTAAATCTGTATGACCTTCAACGAATACCTTTGGTGATTCTGAGTATAAGGTACGCAACCCTCGTCGACACACTCACAATCTTTACTACGTTGTTAAAGAGATACTTGTGGACGATAAATCCGACACCACCTTGGGACAGATGGTCACCCTCCCGATAATAGAACAAGTAGCCGGATTCGAGGAGTACCGTGTCCTTCCCCTCTCTTCAGACCTCAGATAATCTTTTAATTTCCCAGCGCAACTCGTCTATCTCTTCTTCCAGCTCCAGTAACCAACTACCTGTAAAAATATAACTTTAATTTCACCATCTTCTTTTATAGAGGACAAAGCCTTGCAAACGTAAGAATAAATTTTTTGAAGGCTGCAGCTTCATTTCCCATCTAACAACAATAAGATTAAGTCTGATCAGAGAGTTTTTGTATTCTTCTGCGGCGGGTCTCGCAAAACTTAGCTCCGACCGCATGGAGGGACAATCCTATTTTTCTTTTCTTCAAATATTTTTTGTTTATTTAATATCAGTAGTTAATCATGATAGTGTTTATTGTTTTATATCTTTGTAAAATTAATTTCAAAACAGGATTTTATAGAATAAGATCATTTTAACTGGAATTAACATGAGAGACTACGGTCTGGGGACAAGGACTTTTTGTATAGGACCTTTTTGGTATACTGAAGTTTACCTTTAACATTTTTCTGATGATGCTTGATTATTTGTTATGTGTTTAGAATACCATTTACCTATAAAAAAAACTTTTGAGTAAGTCATTAGGTTAAAAAAAACTGCTAGGGATATGCTATGTGTGGGTTAAAAAGTTGATTCGCCCTTTTATCACTAGTTGAAGATCGTCACCTGCAGCAGAAATGGAATTAACGAGAAAAGATTTTCCGTGTTTCTCTTCATGATGAAAATCGTGAAGATCGACCCTCAACCGCGATAAAATCCGTAAAAGTAGCCGCAACCGCGACCCCCATTAGTGTTTAAGGCATTCCATCTTAAACCTCAGAGGTGATAACGCATCTGTAGATTCCTTTTTTCGTTTAAAGTTAGTTGCAGGTGTTCTTGGGCTACAATAGCTAATTACTATCAGGTGGATTGACAGCTTGTTTGTCACTTCAATTTTACAAAAAAAGAAGGATATCATTTGTTCTGCTTTAGTTTGTGTTGGTTTTGTAATTAGTAATTAATAAAAAGATGAAAAGAAAAACTATGTTTCTCTTACCTCCGAACCACCGCAAGGTAGACGTTACTTTAAATATTAACGTTAATTTTATTTACAAAATTGCAAAATTAATTCAACAAATAAATTATTTGAAATAATAGAAGATCATAATTTTACAAGACAAAAAACGTCGAAGAACTCAACAGTTCTGCGGCCCTGGTACCTCTGTTCCCGTGACTGTTGACAACATCGCATTTGCTGTACAAAGAAGCGACGAAGAATACAACACTTCTGCGGCCCTGGTACCCTGTTTTCGTGAGTGTTAAACAACATCACATTTGCGGTACAAACTTACAACGAAATCATAATCCCTAACTGAACTGTACTAGTGTAATCTGCGAACGTCGGTAGTTCTGGTACTCCAGTAGATCAGTGGGCTTAAGTCAATTGACAAGCTTCTCCTCCTTGTACCTGATTGGTAATTATTTCACATTAATTCATCCCACTAAAGGTACATTTGATAGGTATTTGCCTATCGGTGTGACTCGTCACATCGGAAACATTTTTTTTTTGTATAGCGTATTGTTATTGTGTGGTTGATCTAATAGGACAAGCTTTGACAAAAATAAGGGCGCCCACACACAATATATTAAGTGGTTTTTACTTTCATGATTTACTTATACCGGAAAAAATTTGAGATGTTATACTCTAGATCTATATATCTCCAATATGGATAAATCCTTTTCTGAAACTGATTTGTGTCAAGCGGGACAAAGAGAGAATACGCCACCTAATTTTGTGTCCATGCGCAGCAAACGCCGTAGGGAAGATGATATTTCAATAGAATTAAATAATTTCAAGGATGAAATTAAGAAAATGATTGCTACTTTACTTGCCCCGCAAGAACAAGAACTTAAAAAAATTACACCTACATTAAACAATATACAACAAACAAACTTAAATATCGAGAGCTCCATTACGTTTCTTACTGCACAAAATGAGGAGTTTAGACGAAAAATTGCATGCTTGGAAAACCAAATAAAAGAAGACAGGAAATATATAACGTTACTGGAGGACAAAATTGAGGATATGCAAATGGGAAGGCGTAAGATGAATTTTGAAATGAAAAATGTTCCCAAAAAAGTGAATGAATCAAAGGAGGACTTAATAGATATGGTAATGTATTTATCCAAAAGTATTGGGAGTAACTTTACCGAAGCAGATATTAGAGATATATATCGTATTCGTAGCAAAAGAGAAGATATCCGAAATACTCCTATTGTGGTAGAGACGTCATCAACATTGCTAAAAAGTAACACATTAAAATTGGCAAAATCTTTTAATAACAGGCACAAAATTAAACTGTGTGTAAAACATCTTGGCTTTCGGACGGCTGAAGATACTCCTATATACATAACCGACCATCTAACTGCTAAAAGCACACAATTACACTTCCTGGATCGAGAACTTGTCAAATCAAAAAAGTACAAGTTTTGTTGGACTGCCTATGGAAAAGTTTATATACGCAAGGATGAGGCTTCGCAAATAATAACCATCAAGAACGAAGCCCAGGTTCACCAGTTACTGCAGACTGCATGACTAGATCAGAAAGCGCAATTTCTCCGGAATAATGAAATTATTTTACCTTTTTCTGTATTTCTTTTAGTGCGTAAGTTTTTTCTAAGAAATGTAATTAATTCAATAATCTTTAATATTTATATGTACTACACACAACTTATACACTCTAACACACAATTTAGACTTACACTTATTAAAACCCTATCACTTTCACAAAAATTCATTATATATAATACTATCATTAAAATACAACTCAATTGTAAAATGAAAAATTTTAATCAAATAGAACAGTATACGGGAAGTGTAATTAATATATTTGGATTCGAACATGCCTTTTTATCTGTAAATATATACATTATATTATGCACAATAGGTATATACACGTATTTATACTCATGCAAACGACAGTTAATTTTACTACTTTTAAAATGGACAATTCCCTAATTACCTGGAAAGAATTGGATGACATCGAAATTGCAAACGTTATTGAGTGCGACATTGAAGACCTTTCAAATTACATTTCTGTGAAAAATAATGACTATAATATCTCAAAATATAAGAAGTGTGTATAGTAACATAGATGACCTAAATTTAACTCTATCTTTTTTGAAATTTAAACCTGATATTTTGATTTTGACTAAATACCGACTAAGCCTCCACAAAACAATTCCATTTATTTCTAACTATACTCATTTTGCTACAACATGTCATCTTAACCAGAGTGATGGAGTAGTAGTGTATATCAAAAATACTATAAATGCTAAGGTTAAAGAAATAATGTTAGAACACGCTTCATGCTTAGAAATAGAGATATATAATAACACTATTTTAGCAATATACCGCTCTCCTTCAAACACAAATGCCAACAAATTCATTAAGTTTATACTTAGAAAACATTAAATCAAAAGAAATCATAATTCTAGCTGGTGACATAAACATTAACATTGCACCTAAAATAAATGAAAATTCGTATGAACGTAGTAACAGAGAGAATTATTTAAATATGTTAAGTATGCACGGCTTAATACCTGGTCATTACTCACCGACAAAAGAAAGTAGTTGCCTAGATCATTTTATTCTAAAGCTAATACAAGGTAAGGTCTATGCTCAAATTGCTATCTTACTTACAACAATTACTGATCACTCAATAATACTACTAAACCTGTCCAACTTAAAATTATTAAATGAATGCACAAAGACAAAAACAATCACAGATTTTAAAAATGCTCTTAACAATTTATTACAAAAGAATATCAATGAATTACTTTTTTGTGAAAATCCCCATACAGTTATAGAAACATTAGTTAATAAATTGAGCGAATCCTTACAAGAAAATACAAAGTGCGTCTTCCAAAAAATAAACGCATATTAAAACCTTGGATAACTGCTGGTATTGTGCGTTGTATTAGAAATCGCAACAATTTGCAAAAAAAGTTACCTTCCGATCCTCACAATGAAATTCAAATAATTATATATAAGAGATATCGTAACTATTGTAATAAAAAAGCCAAACAAAGCTATGAAAGACAGGTCCTGAGGATGTCCCTCAATAACAGTAAAAGTCTTTGGAATAATATTAAAAGGATAGCACATCTAAATCAAACAAAATTAAGTAATACAGATTTACTACATATAAAAGCAACACCATTAGATTCGGTAAATTATGTTAATAACTTTTTTGCCAATGTAGGTAAAAATCTTGCCAAAAATATTATAACTAGAAATAATGATAGTAAATATCCAACAGTATTAGGGCAGCCCCAGCTTTCTTCCTTTGTCTTGCTAGATACGGATCCTCAAGAGGTATATCATCGTGAACCTAAAATCAAACAGTGCTCCTGGATGGGATAATATTCCAGTGCACTTTCTAAAACTTACAGTAACTCAAATCACTCCTATAATCTGCCACTTTGTAAACCTTTGTTTTAAGCATGGCGTTTTTCCTGAACCTTTAAAATGAGCTGCTATAACACCAGTCTATAAGTATGGGGATAGAGGTGATGCTAGCAACTATAGACCAATTTTAGTACTACCTTCGATTTCCAAAATATTAGAAAAGCTTATCAACACAAGACTTTTAAGTTATCTTACTAAGTTCGATATTTTGTCTAACTGTCAGTATGGTTTCAGACAAGGTAAATCCACAGAAGATGCAATCTTAGCTCTTAGCTCGTTCATATTTAACAACTTGGATCAGGGTAAAAAATGTCTTGCAGTCTTTCTAGACCTCAAAAAGGCCTTTGATGCTATCTGTGTCCCCATCCTTTTACAAGAATTAGAAAATATTGGCATAAGGGATACAACCTTGACATTGTTTAAAAACTACTTATTAAACCGTACACAAAAAGTTTAAATAGATCAGTTTATTAGTGCGGACACATATACTACCTACGGTATACCACAAGGCAGTATTTTAGGCCCAACTTTGTTTTTAATTTATATCAATGATCTTTGTAATCTGAAAATTGATGGTGCCCGAGTATTCACATATGCCGATGATACTGCTGTAGTTTGACATCCGTAAAGGTACAGAATCTGGCCTCACTAAAATTTCAAGCTGGCTTCAATCCAATTTTCTGACAATTAATGCACTTAAAACTAATTATATTTGTTTTACTATTAAAAATAGTACCCAACCGGGAAATAACTTCAACATAAAGATTCACACTTGCAGCATTGACAAATCTCAAAACTGTAACTGCTCTGTCATTACAAAAGTTTCTTCAACCTAGTACCTAGGAATCATTATAGATCAACGTTTAACTTGGCATGAACATATTGATATAATAACATGTAGATTTAGAAAATTAACCTGGATTTTTAAAAAGCTTAGACATATTACTTCAGATAATCTTATTAACAAAATTTATGTAGCTTTAGCCCAATCGTTATTAACATACTGCCTTCCGATATGGGGTGGAGCAACAAAAACAAAATTATTGCAATTGGAAAGAGCTCAGCGTGCCTTAGTAAAGACAATGTACTTTTTGCCTTATAAATTCCCAACAGAGAGCCTATATTTAAAATCTGATGTACTACGTGTAAGAAAATTATATATTTTACACACAATATTAAAAAAGCATAAAGATTTCTTTTATGACCCAAATATTTTGCATAAAAGAAGAAAAGACATTTTACTTAACTCTTTTCGTGTTAAAACTGCATTTGCTAGACATCAGTTCATTAACCAATCTATCTATCTGTATAACTCTGTCAACAAAAATCTTAATATTTACTGTAGAAATACCAAGGACTGCAAGTTATTAATTATAAATTGGCTGAAAATCCTGTCTTACGAAAGCACAGAAAAACTTTTATGTTTCAACACATAAGGTGAAAATAATATTTCCCAAAAAAAACACACACATGCACACAAACACACGCACATACACACACATACACACACACGCACACACTCACACACAAACATTTATTGTTGAATAATTTTAAACTACTTTTTTTTAGTTTTCTTTTTTTTTGTATAATATGTAATTATATGTTTCTAGAAAGTTTTGTATAGCTATGGAAGAGCGGGAGTCTCTGACACAAGTGCCTTAAGGTGCTTAAAAGACGCTCCCTACCTTATGCAAATTGTGAAATGCTTAACGAAATAAAAGAGATTATAAAGAAAGAATAAAAGAGATTATAAAAAGGAAAATTAAAAAAAATGTTTTATTTTGTTGTAAAAGAATTTTTATTTTTATACATTAAAGGGAATATAATCACTACGTTTACTATGAAGCATAATTACATATATTATGCATTGTATTTGTAACTTAAAGTTCAGAAGGGCTAGAACCCAGAGCCGTAAACCGTAAACCCACAGCCTTTGGCCACAGCCCAGCGTTGCCAGATACACTGTAATTACAGCAGATTTACTGTATTTTCACACGATCTACTGTCTACTGTAATACTAAAATTACAGTGTATGGAGAGCACTGTAATTTTCTACAGGCAAAAATCTAAATAGTTTAATGTAAACTGAACGCAGTCTTTGTGAAAAGAAAAAATAACATGAACATAACAAAACGCAACTGACTACTAGAGCCCGCGCCACCTCTCTGCATATGTCACAACCCTTGTTTCTATTGTAATAAGAACGAATATCTCTTACTTTAAACGGGCATGATTAGCGGCGGCGGTGGATACTACGCGGAATTACCCGTCATAGACTAAAACCACTTCTTAGTATTAACCACCCAAATTGTGTCAACGGTGTTTTAATTTTGTTTTCAAGCCTATTGGGACTAACTTAAATTAGTATGCAGTGGCCCATGGACATCTACATTTATCTTCGTTTGCGAATCAAAACGCAGATGCGCTGTCACTCGTGAGGACTAAGATAGAATGCATCTTTTTCAGTAAAAAGGGTTTTCGGTTCTCTACACCCACCATACGAAACACAGCAATGTTAAACTGCTATTTGACGCTGGTATTCTGTGAGAGCGTGGTCCTTCCCCGGTCGAGCCGACCTATTCGTGCTACAACTATACTACTAATATAGCTGCAGCGTGGCTCTACCATGTAAACACCACGTGTATAATTATATATAGGTATTATGCTTATTCTAAATTACAAAATGTGAAATTAAAACAGTATTTTAGTTTATAAAAGATAATAAAAGTTTCTTGAAATCTACTGTAAAATTCACTGTATTTTTTTTTTACTTTTACTGTAATTTTGTCGTAAACACTGTAAATTTGAGCATGAAACACTGTAATATCATTTGTCTCATCTGGTAACACTGCCACAGCCAGTTATTAAAAAAAACAAAGTGATTTTATACACGCCGGTTTGTTGCTGTGTTTTGAGATTATATTTTGGAGTTTGGAGGTAAATACTTACGTATTTTATAGATTTCTGTGTGAATTCGTAAATAACAAAAAACTTAGTTAATTTAGTTTTTTTTTTAACATTTCTAGTCAAATAGAGTCCAACAGTCGTAAAATAATAAATATTGCGTGGTATTAATCAAAATGGCGGGATAAATCGGGTATGGTATATTAAAAAGTTGATGTGTATATATAATTATTATACTCAGTTTTGTGTGCACTTTGAACTTACAAAAAAACAAATTTAATCGTCTTTGACAATATGTTCATGTTATTACAGACTATGGCTTTATCTTAAAACTAGCTGTCCCCCTCGACTTCGCCCGCGTGAAATTTACTACAATTTCATGTGTTGTAATTTTTTTTTGCGCGGATCCCTAATATTTTTTTTTAAATAAAGCTATCCTAAGTTACTCCTTATAACGTCAGCTATTTGCCAGTGAAAGTCCCGTCAAAATCGGTCTAGCCGTTTCGGAGATTAGCCGGGACAAAAAAAAACACATACAGACGGACAGACAAAAATTTTTAAAATTGTTTTTTTGTTATTAGTACCATATGTACTTTCATATGCATTTGGTAAAAAGCTGTTATTTTAACATTACAAACAGACACTTCAATTTTATTTATTTGTATAGATTTCATACATATTGTAATATGATTCAAAGTAACCAAATCTTCTTCTTTTTTAATTAGATGGCGGAAAAAAAGAAGGAAGGAGAACCTGAAGTAGAAGATGAATTCTCAGTTGAGAAAGTTTTAGACCGAAGAGTAAGAAATGGAAAGGTACAAAATCTAACTAATATTATAACATAATTCAAGTGTACTAATAAGAGTTTATTTAGTTGGTCTCTATGTTGCTATAAAATAATATGCCTGTTTTCACATTAATTTATTCATCAGTGTCACTAAAAATTAAACTAAACAAATCATTATCCATATGACCATGCTCAAGTGCCAGATATCTATTTCATATGGTAGTTTTGGAAATTTATTTACTCACAAATTTTTATAACTCATGCTTTTAGTAAAGTCATATCTGATTTATATATATTAGCCATGCGTAGAATTTTTGCTGATGACTATCCTTCTTGCCTCTGTCGACTGTTTCCCGTGCTCGACTAGTTAGTACCGTTAACAAAGTAGTTGTGTGCTCACATGTGCAACATCATTGACTTTATTGCTCTCGCACCAAACTTATTCATTGTTTTCTTTTTAACTTTTTGTTTGTTTATGTTAGTGTTATTTTTTTATCAAAATGGATTAAGGGAAAGCCTATTGTGGTGGTGGATGTGTTATTATTTTAAACGTTTTTTGAGAAGGAAAAACAAAAAGATTTGCTTATTTATAAATCTTAGTAACAACTCCCAATGTTTTTTTTTTTAGTTTTCTTTTATTGATTTATTGCATTTGCAACCACTATTTTAGTTACATGTCTTTTTGTCAACCGTACTAACCATCGACATGTGACTTCATCAGCAAACTATCTGTGCGTGGTTAATACATATAAAATTTGTGTAATATTACCAAATCTGCCTTTTTTTCGCCTAAGTTAGGCTTATCAATTTAGTTACGATGATAGGATTCACTATCACTAATTATTGTGCATTGTTTGAGGAGGTTGTAAGATTAAAATATTGTTAGTATCTATTTATTCAAGATATTCTTTTGTACTTTTTGGTTGAAATGCTAGTCAAGCAGTTTGCTGATAATTTGTTTTCTACTGCTGGGTTCACAATTATATCTAAAACGAATAAACCAAACAGTATGGGTCAAGAATCAGGTTGTATAACTAAATTTGAGGCTTGCAACTTATTTTCTTCAAGCAGTCCACTGTTTGACATAGGCCTCTCCCAGGGCACGCCACTTAAACTCATACTCAAACATTTTATTGCATTCATGTGGTTACATAAATAGTCCTTATGTTGGATATAACAGAGCCAAACATGAGCCCTGATAGAGCATAGCAATATTATATATCAATTTAATTTAATTGATTTAGAAAGAAGAATTAGTTATTTTATTTACTTAAACTAAACATTATTTTTGGGCTTAATAAACATTTGCAATAATTGCTAATACATCTATAATATAAAAATGAACTGCTGAATGTGTTGCTAAGTGCAAATCTCGAGAGCAGCTGAACCGATTTCGCTAATTATTTTTTTATAATATTCCTTGAAGTACGAAGATGGTTCTTACGGAGAGGAAAAATTAAAAAATTGCCTGAAAACGTCTAAAAATAACTTTTCTATATTCCCATACAAAAGATTTGTAATAATACTTAAAAGTCAATTTGAACTTTAATACCATACCATAAAGTTTAAGTGTTAGTGGAGGTGTTACGGTAAGGCTAAACAATTGAGTGACGTTAGTATCATATAAATATTAATGTCAATATTTATACACACTAGCAGATATCTGATGTTACAAGGAGTAACTTGGGCTGCTTTTATTTTAGGATTCCACGAAAAATAACTCCACATGGGGGCGAAGTTGCGGGGAACAGCTAGTTGATAATAAAAACGTATATATTTTCAATTAAATATTTTCAAGCTCTCTTTGAAATTTATTTAATGATTCTTCGTTTTGTAGACATTTAGGGATTTTATTATAAATTTTTACACGGATACCATAGGGTCCTGATTTGACTGCTTGTAATTTTGTGATAGGTGGATCTTATTTATTATTAGGACAAAAAAGGAGGCCGGGAGTATATTGGAAAAAAGTGCATATTCTTTTTAACAAATGTGCATACTTCTAATATATATATATATATATATATATAGATGTAAGTGATAATTTTTTTAATTTTGCCAGTAATTAATAGATGGCATAATAATACACAATAAGTTACTCTCCTTTGGTAATCAATTAATCATAGATGTCGCTTATTTAATCAGATGTACATAAATTTTACCTTTTTAAAACTACTGTAACCGTCACTTTAATACTAAATTAATGTTTTTTCACTTTAAAACAAAAATAAAATGTTGATAGCATTGTCACTTAGTTTGTTCATACTATTCCTTAGCATTTTACTTTAGAAAGCACTGTCTTATTGCAATAAATTTAATATAATAACAATTTATAGTTCACTGGATTCACTGGATTACTTATATTAACTTCACAGTTATAATCTAGCTCAAATCAGCAATATAACACTCAACACACTTAATTATGTTAGAATTTGTACTTAAGTTATAGAAAGGTTCAGTAAAGATTGTTTATAATATTTTTGAAACAAAAATTATACAGAGCTTATGTTTACTGCTTAAATAGCGCCACCTACTATCTTAGCCTGACTTCGGCTTCACGCATCCAGTTGCTGCCAGCCACCTTGCACAGATCATTGCCCCATCTAGCCAGGGGGTGTCACACTACTACGACTACTATAAAATTATTATTATAATTTTTTTAATTTTATTTCATAATGTATTCCTTTATTTCAGGTTGAATATTTTTTGAAGTGGAACGGATACAGTGATGAGGATAACACATGGGAACCAGAAGAAAACCTAGACTGTCCTGATCTAATACAAGCATTTGAAGAAGCTAGGAAAAAAAAGGAAGCTGGTGGGTATTTACTTAAATTAAGTAATAGTTAATAATTATTTAAGAAAAATTTAAGTATAATATACACATCCTGTTGTATAGTTTGACTATTAACCTCCTCACATTCATTATTTACAGAGGGTAAAACCAGTAAGGTTGAGAAAGATCCTAAAAAACGTAAGTCTACTGCGGCGACGCCAGATTTAAAAGGAGCCAAAAAGTCAAAGAGTGATGAAAAAAAATCTTCCGGCTTTGATCGTGGTCTTGAGCCAGAAAAGATCATTGGTAAGTGGAATTAATATTAAATTCCAAAAGAAGATAACATAATAGATAATATAGAGAGCCGTGGCAGCTCAGATGCTTATTGTTCAATTTAAATTTTATATTATGGTAGCAAACCGGGTTCGATCCCCACCGGCACCAATGGAATTGTTTATTTCAATTTTAAGTGCTGATTTACCATGTGCCTGGCAGTGAAAGAAAACAACGTGAATAAACCTGCATGTCTGAGACATGAGAAAAAAATTATTTCGAAGACATGAAGCTCGCCAACACGCGTTAGGACAGTGCGGCGGACACTTCCTTGCCCTAAAACCCTCTCCTGAGAGGCCTAGCAGTGATACATATATAGGCTGTAACTTTTAAAGAAGATAAGCATCCATAGAAGAATTTTTTTGTTCTGTGCTTCACATGGGTGATTTCTGGATCTCGACAGCAGCGCCTCGTACCGGGTCCAATTGTGAATCTAAAGCATTCTCAAATCAACTTAATCACACACAAAATTTCATCAAAATCGGTCCAGCCATTTAGGAGTAGTTCAACTAGTTTGTAAAAAATCCAAATTGGATAAACCCTATAGGCACCGGTGAAATTTTTAATTGTAATTTTAAGTACCTTTTACCATGTGCCTGATGTTGATGAAAAACCTTGGAAAAGAAACCGGGCATGTCCAATCGGGGACATATGGTATGGGGGTGATCAAGTATTACGTAAGCAAACTTCAAGAACAGAATTAAGAATAATTTACTGTCCACGGGCTGGTGGTAGAGTCACGCGGCAGTCTTTGCTGTTGCACGTATGGGCCGGCTCGAGCCGGATTGGTACCACGACTTCCCATAATACCGGCGTGAAGTGGCAGCTCTACTTCTGCGCTTGTCTGGTGAGTGCAGGTGGCTGGAGACCCAATTCCCCCCCCCCAAAACATGGTAGCGAAATTAAATGAAGGACTACCGCCCCCACCAGCACCCCTGCAGAATCCCTCGCTGAGCATCCACGATCAAGCTACTCCACTCCTGAGCCATCCATGCTCAGACTGTTCCACGTATTCTGCGGGGGGGGGGGGCAAAATTCCGCTCAAAACAATAACTGCTCGGGCCAAACTGAACAACAAGACCAAGGCGAGCCCTGCCATGCTATCCGTGAACTCCTACTCCCTAAACGTAGTCCTGAAATCATAGAAGACTACTTTTATCCACCCAATCCCTAAACAAAGCGACCGCTCAGACCCGTCTAACTACAGGCCTATCGCCATCACCTCCTTGTTCTCAAAAATAATGGAATCCATCATAAACTGCCAGCTCATACCGATACCTTGAGAATCACCAGCTGATTAGTGACCGCCGATACGGTTTTTGTCCGGGTCGATCAGCTGGTGATCTTCTGGTCTACCTGACTCATAGATGGGCGGAGGCAGTAGAGTCCAAGGGGGAGGCATTGGCAGTTAGTTTGGACATTGCGAAGGCCTTCGATCGGGTTTGGCATAAAACGCTTCTTTCGAAGCTCCCTTCTATGAGCTTCCTGAGAAATTGTGCAATTGGATCGCCAGCTTTCTTGCAGATCGGAGCATCAAGGTCATTGTAGATGGTGCATGTTCCGACTACAAGCCTATTAACGCTAGTTTTCCACAAGGCTGCGTACTATCACCAACGCTGTTTCTTCTGCATATCAATGATATGTTGTAAACCGGTAACATTCATTGCTATGCGAATGACAACACTGGTGATGCTCTATATACCAGCCGTGCCAATATTTCTCAGGAAAACGTCGCCGAGTATCGGAACAAACTTGTGTCTGAAGTCGAGTCTTTGCTGAACATAGTCTCGGATTGGGTGCGACTAAATCTAGTCCAGTTTAATCCTCAGAAGACACAAGTTTGGGTCTTTACCGCTAAAAAGAACCCCTTTGTCGTATCTCCTCAGTTTCAAGGCACTCCCCTTGTTGCCTCAGCCAGTATCGGAATACTCGGCGTCGACATATCGAATGACGTGTAGTTTCGTGGTCACTTGGAAGAGAAGGCTAAATTGGCCTCTAAAAAGCTTGGCGTGCTCAGCAGAGCGGGACAGTTATTTCATGCCGGCACACAGCCTTTTTTTGCGGATAGAAAATCATCAAATGACGCCTTTCGCTCTGGGTGGAGCGGAAGGGAGTGTCAGACTTTTACTGACTAAAACCATCCGTGTTCCTTCAGTGCCCTTACGTTCCGGAGCCGCGGTATCTCTTTCGAACAGCCCGCAGCCCCGGCAGGCGTCGGCCCTTGCGGGCCCCTTCACGCTGCTGACAGCTCTTTGAGGCGCGCGTGGAACAAAACGCGCCTTCGACACGGTCACGGTCAGGTTCGGTCTAACACGGAATACTGTTCCCATCTCTGGGCTGGAGCTCCCCAGTGCCCAGCTTTTTTTTATAGGATAGGGTGACAAACGAGCACACAGTCCACATGATGGTAAGTGGTTGCTGTGGCCCATAGACGTCTACATCTATCCTCGATTGCGAATAGAAATGCAGATGCGTTGTCACCCGTGAGGACTAAGATGGAATGCCTTTTTTACAGTAAAAAGGGTCTCCACTCACCATACGAATCACAGCAGTATTAGACTGCTATTTTACGCTGGTATTCTGTGAGAGCGTAGTCCTTCCCCGGTCGAGCCGACCCATTCGTGCTACAACTATACTACTAATATAGCTGCAGCATGGCTCTACCACGTTAAAAGCTCCTTCCACTTGACCGTATCCAGCGTAGAGCGGCCCGAATCGTCGACGACAGAGCCCTTTTAGATCGGCGCTATTCACTGGCGCTGCGAAGAGATGTTGCATCCCTTTGCATTTTCTTTCGCATAAACCACGGAGAGTGCTTCATCCCAAATTTCACGAACGCACATCGCGGCAAAACTTTCGATACCATCCACACCATCTGTATGCTTGACGGTCCACCACTGTACGTTTCACTAGGACTTTTCTTCCGCGTACGACCTCTCTGTGGAATCGCTTACCACCTCTCTGTGGAATCGCTTACCACCGGCAATTTTTCCGGACCGATACGGCTTGAGGACATTCAAGAAAAGAGCGTACGCCTTTTTAAAAGGCTGGCAACGCACCTACAATTCCCTTGGTGTTACAGTTGTTCATGGGCGGCGGTAGTGACATACCATCAGGTGAACCGTATGCTCGTTTGCTCCCGCTCCTATAAAAAAAAAAACAATAATAAAAATTGTATTACTAACTAGCTGTTTCTCGCGACTTCGCCCGCGTGGAGTTTACTACAATTTTGATGGGTTTTAATTTTTTTCGCGAAACCGTAATTATTTAAGATTTTAAGATTTAAGATTTTTAATACAAAAAATAAGAAAAAATTTAACCCAACCCCTGCTCCTAAGCTTGCTTACATAATACTTGAATGCCCCTATCTAATATTTTTGCACTTCATACAATTTTGACCAATGACCTAATGACAGAAGACTTGTGTTCATCAGTTGAATATATGTGGTTTATAAATTGTTTTATCTGGTTTTTTTAGATCTACCAGCAATTTATCAATATCTTCCATTGTTTTGATATATTCACAAAACAGATGCTGTTTATCCAATGGCTAATGACAAATACAGCCAAGAAACACTTGCAACCAACTAAAACAAAGGAAGTGACAGATACATTGCCATCCCCTGAAGACTAAATATTACTTTGTATTGCAGGTGCTACAGATAGCAGTGGTGAGCTGATGTTCTTAATGAAGTGGCAAGGTACAGATGAGGCTGATTTAGTTCCCGCTAAGCAAGCCAATGTACGCTGTCCCCAGGTTGTCATCCAATTCTATGAGGAGAGGCTCACTTGGCATACACCAACACCCGATGAAGCAAACAATGAGGATTAAACCCTCTTTGCAGAGGTGTGCTTAAACTCCTCTTAAGATAGTTTTTACTGAACAATATTACATTCTATGAGGATCACATCTAACGGTAGCCAGTGAAGTTAAGGATGATTTATGTACATATTAAGTATGACTTATACACTGCAGGCCAAATGTTTAAGACCACCTTAATTAAAGTAAAAAATTAAATAAAACTCCAATAAAATATTGAATGCTTAAACTGTTAAATCATCCAATAAAACCCTTTTTGACAATCAATATACTTGAAAAGCGTAAAGAAATATTAACAGTCCATGCTAAAAAAGGCTATAGTTGGTAAACTGATTTTTCATCAAAAACTCCTCCTTTGCATTCTATTACTTTTTTCCCAAGTCTCGGCATAGCGGGCAATCAATTTGTTGATAGTGTCTTGTGATATATTACTCCAACTTTCGCACAAAGCATTCCACATTTCTTCTCGCGAGGATGGACCACAATTACAGACGTTCCTATCAAGCTCTTCCCACAAAAGTTCAATGGGATTGAGATCCGGGCTCTGAGGAGGCCAAACCATGTTTTTAACACCCCTTGTGCCTCTTTCTCTTATAAATATCCTCTGCATAATTTTGAGCTATGCTTAGGATCATTGTCCTGTTGGAAAATGAATCCATCTCCTATTAATCACAACCCCAAAGGAACGGCATTTTATTCAAAAAAAAATTGTACTCTTCCTTTTTCATAATTCCGTCAATTTTGATCAAATCGCCAGTTCCTTGGCTAGAAAAGCAACCCCAGACCATAATTGAGCCACTGCCATGCTTGATTGTTGGGACTACACAGTTTGGCATCATCTTTTCTTGGTCACTGCGTCGAACGTAAATTCTTGGTTTTGAACCGAATAGCTCAAACTTGAATTCATCGGTCCAAAAAACTTTTTTAAAATCTTCTTCAGTCCAATATCGATGGGCAAGGGCCCATTGCATCCGTTTTTTCTTGTATTGTGGCCTTAGCAGAAGTATTCGAACGTTGACACGACCATACAATTTCGCATTTCTCAGTCGCCGTTTTACTACAAAGTCATACAGTCATAAAGGTTTAACTCGGGTTTTGTTTAACGCGAATTTCCGGTGCTGTTAAGCTGTTATTTCGCTTGCTGGTAACAATAATGAAATGATCTTCACTTGACGTAGTAGATCTCGGCCTTCCCGAGCGTGGATAATCTTGAAAAGTGCCTGTATCCAGTTATTGTGCCATGAACACAAGTCTTCGATTATTTCAATTGTAAAGCAATCTCACGTTCGGATGTAAAACAACTAATGCAGAACGCACTTCACTGCTAATTTCGCGTGCTTTTCCCATTTTAAGAAGTCTTCACTGTAGAACAGTTTTGTTTAAGTGTGGTCTTAAACTTTTGGCCGGCAGTGTACATACAATATTAGTATCATATATTTTGCTCAAACCCATTATTAAAACACCCAGTACACCAAATATCCCCAGAACATTTACAGGGCTATTTTGCTCAGTTTCAAATCTAATATATATTTATTAATTTACCATGGCAAATTTAAATAAATCGCCTAAAAAAAATAATTTAAGGGGTTTTTGGCACAATTAATAAAATAGTTTTCTTATGAAATATGTTAATCAAAGTAAATTGTCCGAAAATGATGAAGCGCTGCACAAAGCACACTACTGGAAATTTCATAGTTCACAAAAATGCGCGAGACCTCTTTTAAGCTGGCTCACATACATACGGAATTCCGTTTTGCCCGCAAAATATCGAACGAAATACTACCATACGTGTGTGACGGGTCATATATTTTATATGAACTTGTTACGTTCGAATCTGAAATTGAAATTCCGAAATGGAATCCCGTATGTATGTGGCCGGCCTTAGTGGTTGTTGACAATTTTCATTTTTGGGAGTATTATATACCATGTTGCACTGTGTTTGTTTGTCTATAAAACTGTTTATAATACATTACAGTGGTGTTGTGCACAAATAAATTTTCAGCTGTATATATTTTTTCACACTATTTAGTGTTTAATTTACAAATCACACATAGTCTATTAACTCTCACATAATAAGTGTTTTTTTTTAATATTGGTACCAACTTAATATATAAATACAATTTTAACACATGGCCATTGTGTTAAAATTAAAATCATATTATGTTACTATAATTTGACAAAATGATCTGTATGAAAATATTCTGAGAGGTATGGTATGGTATTTGAATCAATGTAAAAAGATATATTTGTTATTGTATGTATTTAGTGTATGTTGGATACTAAGTCTACTTTGAAGATTACTCTGCCAGTTAAAAGTATCTATCAATAATAATATTACAGAAATAGCAACTATAATATGATATGCAACACTTTGTTATGTAAAATAACCAATGAGTAATTGAAAAAAAATGTACATCATGTTGATACAAAAATTAAAATATGACTAGGTATTTCCTTTTATTTTAAGATTTAGTTAGTACATACACTCAGTTACTATGATAGAATATTTAAGTATTTTAAATACTATAAATTATTTATCGTAGTGACTTAGGTTATAATGTGTGCTCATACAGTCTATCATAATAAGAACTAATATTAGAACTAACCATTTTTGTAAGAAAAAATGTATTTTTAAGCTAATTTTACGCGATTTTATAGAGTTTCATGTATTTTTAAATTTCCATAGTCTTAAACACAATAAAATCCTTAAAGTTTTACAACCAATGTATACCTACCTTCCCTAAGGGCCGATTTACACTTCGACAAGTACAGTAGCGAGTTTAGTTACAGGGAAGTTTACAGTAAACGGTTAACTGGGCAGTAGCATTCAAATGTCTTTGTGGTGAGTTTAGTTAAAAAAGTACAATTTTATATTTTGAGGGTCGAACGTGAACACGCTGCGTACTGTCAACTTATGCACTGAACTAAACACGCTCGTTCACACAAGTGGCGATTTTAGTTGCGGTTGGCGGGAGACGCGCGGGAGGGTAACACTTCGAACTTAACTCTCCGAAAAATAGCTCGGCTGACTATCCCGTTCAACTTAATTGTTAACTTGCTACTTAATTCCCTGATTGCCGTACAAACGAGTGATAGGGTCCCGTGCCTCAAAAGGAAAAAACGGAACCATTATAGGATCACTTTGTTGTCCGTCTGTCTGTCTGTCAAGACCTTTTTTCTCAGGAACGTGTGGAGGTATCAAGCTGAAATTCATATCAAATACTCAAGTCTACTGTTCCTTGGAGCTGTGAAAAAAATCAAACTTCTAAGCCAATGCAATCAAAAGATACAGCCGTTTATGCCGCAAATTTTCGACCTTCGCAAGGGAATCAAAACTTACACGGTACTTCCCGTGAAGTCAGAATCTTAAAATTTGGTACGAAGCAACGTATTATAGCACAGATAAAAGAAAAATTGCGAAATATTTTTAATAATTTTAAACTTATATACCTACGGATTTGTTCGGAA
Source organism: Parnassius mnemosyne (assembly GCA_963668995.1). Classification (NCBI taxonomy): domain Eukaryota; kingdom Metazoa; phylum Arthropoda; class Insecta; order Lepidoptera; family Papilionidae; genus Parnassius; species Parnassius mnemosyne. The sequence continues at coordinate 19,931,706 of CAVLGL010000085.1, forward strand.
CCCTCGGTGCGCGAGTCCGACTCGCACTTGGCCGGTTTTTTACTTAATTCGCCAGGTTCGCAAGTTAACCTCCCTACTGTACTTGTCGAAGTGTAAATCGGTCTTAGTCTCCCTTATGACAATAATGCAAACCACTAAGAAAATATTGCATTGCTTGTGTAAGAGGAGTTTCCCATCAATGTAAACTATGCTTCCTGTTGTACAGTGAAATCATTGGTCTATTATTTTAACACAAAATAAGTAGCATTTAAATAAATATTTTAAAACAAAAACTTTATACAAGTCATGGTTAGTTATTTGTAAAAATCAAGACAGTTCAACTGTGATAGAATATGAAGTGACATTGCATATAAGGGAGTTGACTTATTTAGTATTAATGTTATTAGTGCTAAATAGGTATTAAAGGATGTTTGAAATGAATACAATATTTGTTTCACTTGAAAAACCTTAATTAAAATTTAAATTATCCTCCATTAACCGGTTCAGTGCGGGTGACACGCCAGGCGAGCCATCAATTACTTTTTGTGTGGCGTATGACACGCGAGTCGTGTCTTTTTTTAAATCGTTATAACTCGCTCAAATTGCTTTTTTGGAAAATGTATCCAGAACAAAATATTCATTATTTTGCGAGTAGTTCATGCATGCAGCGTCGTTTCTGGATATTTTAAAAAAGTGAAATTTTTAGGGGTTAACAAACTTTTTTTAACGTGTACATGGTACTATTTTTACTCTATGGGTTTTAAATCATGTTATGGAAAAATTGTCTAATAAGTAACAAATAATAGCACTTATTGCGATCGCTCACAAACTCAAGTTGTAAATAAATTTCTGGATAACAAGTCTCCTGTTAAAAAAAAACAATGCGTTTGTCTTATTGTTTAATTTTGCTTAAAATGGTTGAACTGCCGTCTTATTACTATCATATGGCCGAATAGACCTACGAAATACCATGTGCTCTTGTGATATGGTATAAGGTTTATCTTTGCTTGAAACAGTTCGAAACCGTTCATGCATAAAAAAAGTTCGCTAATAAATAGTCTTTTGTCAATCCGCCGCCGTATAGCGCCGGCGTTTTTTTCCTTTTGAAAACACTTGTTTTGCTATTCTTACTAATTAGACGTTTTCAGATAGACTTTACTTTTACATTTGTATAACATTAAATAATATTTAACATTTGTAAATATCAATGAATGATATACCTTATTTTTTTTTTTTCAAATTAAGGTTCTTCATTGTTTGATATTTACAAATGTTATTATTAGGTGAAAATTTAATTTAATAAAAACCAAGGTTTCCAGGGTGATTTAGCTGTACCTACTTATATAAATGATTTTTTTAACAACAAAAAATAGTACAAAAGGTTTGTAATCTCTTCATAAAAAAGTCACTTTCTCTCAATTTCAAAGAAAACGCGTAAAAAAACACGTAGTTATAATAATAATAATAAATAAATTTTATTTCGTTTTTAAAAAGTAATGCCTTAAAAACTAGTAGATTGGAACCTCCATTTAAGCAAATAATGCCTGTGTTTGGAGGGTCCGCCCTTCCATTACTATATCCATGTTACAAGGCAGTATGGATAAACATATTCTATATCCATATTAATGTTATATATTACTTAAATTCTATATTAATTCTATTACTTGTGTGTGTGTGTGGGGGGGGGGGTGTTTGTGTCTATGCTTGCATGAGTTAAAAAGAGTATGTGTGATTACAGTGTCTGAATCTGAACAAATCATGCTACACAATCCAGTAGCTTCTCAATTTCGTCATATGTCTTATGATGAATCCATTCTAACAAAAGTTTTTTACAGTTGTGATATGTTTTGTCGTATATATAAATATCTTTGTTTATTTTATTATAAAGAAAGGCAGAACGCGATATAAATTGTCTGCTCGCAAATGTAGTTTTAGTTCTGTATGTCTGGGCAACCATGTTTCTACGTCGTTTATTTAAATGACATGGATCATAAGACAATGATTTGTGAGTTTTGAGGGTTGTCCAGAATATATACAACTTCCTGACAGAGAGTAAACCGCTGATACGAAATAGAAAATCGGTAGAAAAGCGTCTCTTCTTAAAGTACATAACTTTAATAAGAGAACGCTGCGCCCTCTCTAACTCCAGAAATCGAGTTTTTGCTGCACCACCCCAGACAGGTATACAGTAGGCCAAGACGGATTGAGCAAGAGCAATGTAGAGGAGATTTGGTGAGTCCTCATCCGATTTGCCCAACATTACATGTCTGAGGGTTTTGAAGATCCAAGTTAGTTTTCTCATTCTATTGATGATATGATCAAGGTGTGGGTACCATGATAGTCTTTGGTCTACAATTACTCCCAGATATTTTGTCTGAACTACCTTATCGATCCTAGGGCAGTTACAGGTGTTTTTATTAGTATCCGTTGTACATTCATGAATTTTTAAACTGAAGTCGGCCTGAGGTTGCGAGTTGTTGTTAGTACTAAAACATATATAGTTGGTTTTAAAAGTATTTAGGGTCAGGAGGTTGTGTTTCAGCCACTGAGCGATTCGCAACAGACCAGCCTCAGCACTTGTTTTGACCACCTCCCAAGAATCACCGGCAAATACTACAGCCGTATCATCAGCGTATGACAAAACTCTGGCGTTACAGATCCTCATGCTACATAGGTCGTTGATGTAGATGAGAAAGAGGGTAGGTCCTAAAACGCTGCCCTGCGGCACGCCATACGTCACTTCAACAGCTTCACTAGTGCAACCATTTAGTTTTACTCTGTCTCCTGTCCGTTAAGTAACTCTGAAGAAGGGCAAGCGGAGTCCCCCTTACTCCCATATCTTCAAGTTTATGCAAAAGGATGGGGATGGACACAGTATCAAAAGCTTTTTTCAGATCGAGGAAAACCGACAGACACTTTTTACTGTTGTCAAGTTGCCTAGTTACAAAAGAGCTTAACTCCGTGATTGCATCTTCTGTCGATTTTCCCCGCCTGAAACCAAATTGTGAAGATGATAATTTGTTAAATTTATTTAAGTAATTTAGTAGTCTAGTATTAAGTAGTATCTCTAAGATTTTAGATATTGCTGGCAGAACCGAGATCGGCCTATAATTGCTAATATCTTCACCGTCCCCACCCTTGTATACGGGTGTTATAATTGATTGTTTCAACGGTGCAGGAAACACACCTTTGTAGAAGCAAAGATTTACAAGGTGGGTGATAATGGGAGCCAAGTCATCAACCGCCAACATTAGAAATTTATTTGGAATATTATCCCATCCTGGGGCGCTGTTTGATTTTAGATGGAGGATAGTGCTACGAACTTCATCAACATGAGTATGCAGTAGTACAAAAGAATTTGGTTGTGTCGGTTTATTTTCTATAAGTGTTTTAGATGTTCTTGTATCGTGTTGAATGTTATTTGCAAGTTGTAATCCTATATTGGCGAAATAGTCATTAATAAAGTTAGCCGATTCAGAGGGCGAGGACCTTAAATTAAACAGTTTAGAATTAGTGTTATGTTTTCCTTTCGAGTATATAATGTTTTTAATATTATTCCAAAGCAATTTATTATTATTTAAAGATTTTGTAATGGTGTCCCTGTCATATTTTCTTTTTAGTCTTTTTATTAAGTTGTTACAGTAATTTCGGTAGCGTCGGTAAGTAATGCAAAGAATTTCATTACGTAGCCTTTTCTGAAGTTGGTTGCGATTTCGTATGCACCGCAATACTCCTGGAGAGATCCACGGCTGTATAATTCTTTTGTTGCATGATATACGTGTCACCTCAGTATTCATCTTTAGGCTTTCTATAATTCTTTCTATTAGGTAGTTAATGACAGTCGTTGGGTCGTCACTAAATAAAATATCAGATAGATTACTAATTTTGTAAATATTTTAGAGCAGCGTCAAAATTTATAGTGGTTTTAGTTCTATTATCTTTAGTTAAATTTTTTATTTTTGAGATTGATAGAAATGTTGTAAAATGATCCGTAGTTTTAGTTTGCAAAATCGCTATAGTTGAATTGTATTTAATTTTAGTTACCCACTAAAAACAAGTATCCTTCCATTTGTAACTTATGTTTGATGTCAAATAAACTTAATTAGGTCTAAACCACGGAAGTATAGACAAACTGTAACCCACACTCCTAATATCAACATTAGCAATAATCAAATGACCTTGAGTGACCCATGTTTTCCCTACAGGATAGCCAGCGTGATGACTGATATTACCCCATTGACAGCCATCATGAATTTCAGTATAAGTTTAATTGTCAGTATGGCAAGAATTATAAGTAAAAAATTATAACAAAACTTGACAAAACGATTTTCACGCAAGTTTTTGCTTTTGCTTTTAAACACTTTATGAAGATTTACTATGAACTATTTGCCTAGCTTCCTACATATTTCCCCTGTTTTAAATTTATTCTTAAAAGCCGTTATATGACAACCCAAAATCTATTTGTCAAATAATTTTTACTGTACATGACGGATGTTTATGTTCATTTCGCAAGTTTGTTTTTGAATTTTGGAATAATGCAGAGGCAAAACTAGAAAAATGGTCATTAAATGTATTGTGCGCGGTTGCAAAAGTGAGTGGCATCCAGAATGTAATATTATATTTCATTCGTAAGTACAAAACACCATGCAAATAATGCGCGTCATGTGAAACTAATTTTCAGTGATATTTCGAATTTAATTGCTGTTATTTCTGTATAGATCAATGGGTATTTTGGTTTAGATGTTAACGGTATTTCCAATGTTATTTCGCTATTTGCTTAATAATTAACGATTCATGTTTGTATTATAACTTCGACTAGGGTGACCATACATTGTAATGTATTTTAATTTTAATTACGAACGGAAAAGGTTTTCTCGAATGGTCTCTCTGCTCGATTTGCGTGAAATTTCGAAATGTTGTTTACATAATTGATGATACACTGAAACATCAAAATTAAAATAATTAGATATCTTTCATTAATTATTTTTTTTGCAGGTTTCCTTCTAATCTAACAGAACCTAATAAATGGTTAAACAATGTGGAGCTAAAATACCCTTTTTTGACAGCAAAGATTTGTAATCTAGTTCATATCAATCAACAACCAATTACATGATTACTGGGAAACCGCTGAGACTAGGAGTCACACCGTTTTTAAATGAAATAGCAGATTGTTCTGTGGTACAGGTATGAGCTTTTGTTAGGTACTTGTTATTTCTTAATTCAAAGCGATGTTTTGTTTCCAAGGGAAGAAATAAATTTAAAAAAAATCGCAGAAAAATATTTTTGAGAAAGAAAGAAAAATGCATTCTCTTACCTAGAAAACAGGAACAGCTTGATATGTTATATCATTAGGCTATAATTTGTAAAAATAATTACAAGCTATTTTGTACATATTATGCTGTTTTTAATTGTATTTAATTTTTAAATAAAATTTACACATATTTCATCAAAATTGCTGTCTCAGAAAATCCATTTTTTTGATAAATTGTACGATAAGTGTGACAAAATGAAAAATAAAGTGTTCATGACAAATCATACGTGGTAGAGCCATGCTGCAGCTATATTTCTGGTATAGTTGTAAAACGAATAGGTCGGCCCGACCGAGGAAGGACCACGCTCTCAAAGAATACCAGCGTAAAATAGCAGCTTAATGCTGCTGTGTTTCGTATAGTGAGTGTAGAGAATCGGAGACCCTTTTTACTGGAAACGAGGCATTCCTTCTTAGTCCTCACGGGTGACAACGCATCTGCATTTTGATTCGTAATCGAGGATAAATGTAGATATCTATGGGTCACAGCAACCAATTACATCAGTTGGACTGTGTGCTCGTTTGTCACCCTTATCCTATAAAAAAAAATCCAAAATAGTAATGACATTTTAATTTTATCAGCATGCTTTGTTGGTCTATTAAATTGTTAACTACATATTATGTCTAAATTTTTTGCAGTGTTCCAGTTTTTTAAACTTTAATTGTGATTTTAGTTCTGACTATAGCATTTTCACAACTAACTAGTCCATTATAAAAATATTTGTTGTAAGAGCTTTTTACTCTTTCAGGTCTTGGACAAAAGCACTTCCTCCATTCAAATCTTTTGCGCTGATAAGTGTGCAAACAAGGATTAATTTATCACGAAAAGAAGAACTAATTATTAACATTACATTTTACTCGTCAAAAGCGTACCGAAACCGGTAAAACCGGAGACCCTTTTTACTGGAAACGAGGCATTCCATGTTAGCCCTCATGCGTGACAACGCATCTGCATTTTGATTCGTAATCGAAGATAGATGTAGATGTCTATGGGTCACAGCAACCACTTATCATCAGGTGGACTGTGTGCTCGTTTGTCAACCTTATTCTATAACAAAAAAATCAGCCTATGGATGACAGTATTAATTAAAAGCCTTTAGAAAAATTTATTTACTTCGCAAATATATTAATTGCTCTTAATTTCATTAATCCAGAATTTTAAATTTTGTTTTATAGGGTAGGGTGACAAACGAGCACACAGTCCACCTGATGGTAAATGGTTACTGTGAATTTCAAACTTTTTTTTAACCATGTGTCTCAGAACGCGAAAAAAATTATGGACTAAAAGTTGAGTGCTGTTCGTACCAAGCGACAAAAACTTCACAAAACTCATGTATAAAAATTGAGTTGTTGTAAAAACCTTCACCTCTAATATTATTGTATATTTTAAATTTGTAGACACTATTGCTGTTGTAATAATAAATGTAAATAAAAACGATTATTATTTTAGTTTTATTATTTCCTAATGTTACATTATAAGAGATGTAAAGACAGCCTTCCGAAAACTTTAACCATGAACCATCATCCTGAGTAAGGTACTGAAGAATTTTCTTTGTGGAAATTAAAAAAATTGACTTCCCATACAAAATTGGTCACGTGACCGATACATTTTATATGGGAAATCGAATTTTTTGTTCCTTTTTGGACAAAAATTATTTTAGTTTTAGTTAAAGTTTTGTATATAGAGCCAGTTCACTCGTTTATTGACAAAAAAGTACACGAATAAATAATATTAATTAATAAACTTCTGCCCGCAGGCTCGTCCTTATGAATTTCTCTAATATCATGCGTTTCAATGGAACTCTACCATTTTCAATTAAATTAAAATTTTATAAATGAATATAATAAAAATAAACTGATTTTTCCCCATAATATCCCAAATTCTTGTATTTTGTGTTTACCCTAATTAGAAAGAGACTGAGGGGTAATGAAAAATTTCAAGGTCGTTTTCTTGTATTTTTTATGTCATTCGAAAGTGCGGGTTCCAGTTTGTACGAAGTACATGTATTTCCATGGTCTAAACAAGTAAAAAAAGCATATAAAAAAGAACATTACTAAAAGTAATGTTCTTTTTTATGCTTTATATATATATATATATATATATACATATCTTTTTATAATATTACTTTTACACATGGCGGATGGCACAATAGACGTGTCATTTTCGTGTCACACGCCCGGCGTGTCATGAAATATTTGTTAATATATAGGTATATAGAATATAACCACTACGTTTAAGAGGCGGGACTTCCTAAGAAAAAGTAAATGTATGACATTGCGCCAAGCTACTCTACCAACATCAAGACATGACAATTAATTTTTGACAAACAGTGCTGACAACATAGGCGATTTCTAATAGTGCTGTAAATGTCTATCCTCGAATAATTCTATGGATAAAACTTTTATCGATATATTGTTTATCGATATTTTTACATAATAAAAGTTAGTTCTCTATACTGAATTATTTATGAGCAATACTTTTATTAGTCTGGGGATTGAGTAAAAATGCCGATTAGGATAACAAATCATTGTATTTTACACGCAGAAATTAGTAATTACATCTCTACAGTTATTAGGTACAAAAATATGTGTAAAGAAAATATAAAATTAATTAAATAAAAACTAAATGACGACTCCGTAGCGCAGAGGCTAAGCATTTGGCTGCGGCACTGCAGGACCGAGGCTTCGTTCCCGCACTGAACTATTGTTGCTATGCTGTAAAATAAATAGTTTGCGTCTGGACGCTTGTTTTCAACGTTAGTTTTTTTAAAAGGGTATAAAATTGTGTTTATTAACACTAATTGGATTAAATTACTTTTAACTGTAACAAATACTATGTACAAATCGCTAGGCTTTTTCACAGAGGTACCTACGTACATACTACTCGCAGAGATCGTATACTTATTGTCGCTTTCAAAATGAGTGCTCATTATGGCTAATGTTTGTAGATGAATCTTTAAAAAAACTATTTGTAACCAGGTAATTAAAAATAACTTTAGAGTTTAGTTTTATAATCGAATTCTTACCAATATGTGACTTTATATGGATATTATCTTTTGCTACATGTAAATGAAACCTAATTAACATACACATAATAGTGGAAGTTTAAATTAACTCCACTGATGAAATAACAGTTCGTTTTAGTTGGATTTCTAAATCCTCGGATTTGCAATATTTGCCACAAATATGTTTTAACATGTGAATCTTTTCTATTGGTGCATGTGCCAACTGTTTCGTCTATTGCTTGCATCTGAAAAATAATATAAATAAAATCACATTTTTATTGAACAAATAGAATGCTATAAGTCACAATTGATGATGTAGTTTCTAAGTATAGTTGGTTTCGGATTGCCATCCCATCGAACTATCAGATTTAGGAAATTGTGTGTTTGTATTTGTGCACACAATCGTACACAATTAAAACCAGCCCCATGTAGATGGGTAGTCCAAAAATGTAGTCGCGTTAAACATCATATTACAATTAAAGTTGACCTCACCACATACCTTTCATCGTCTAAGGGAAATATTGCTACGAATAGCCTTTTCTTGTTATTATTTTTTCCGCTTCTTGCACCATTTAATTGGCAAGTTTTATAATGCATACATATTTATTTTTTTAACAATTGTATAAATGAACAACAGCTTCTATAACAAAATTTAAAGTAATCTTAATAAATAAAATATATACAAATATAATTGTTTGATTTGACATTTGAACGTATTTGATTTGACAATGTCATTAATAGACATATTACGAAAAGCGGAAAGAAGAGATAACCGTCATTAAAATTTGACCCCTGTAGTACATATAATTTTTACTATGGAAGTTGCGCCAGCCTGGCCGCCACAGCTAAAAGTAGTCGAAAATTGGTGCACGGCACGGCGGCAATAATGTCTTAAAAATAAAATTACTTTTAACAATAATTGTTCACTCTTTGAAATGGGTAAAGTAAATAAAACTAGGTACATTAAACAATACTTGGTACTAATCAGATAAATGTAGGAAGGCCTTAGTGTACCTTAAGTGGGGTAGGTTATCATAACTTTTATAATGTTAGTAGGTACCTACCATAGAATTATCTACCACATCATTAGTTTAACTAGTTAGGTATGTGGTAGGTTATCATAAAAGTTCAAATTCAAATTCATTTTATTCATTTGCGATATATGGGTTACAATAGGTCTTAATAATTTAACGAAATACAGCCATATTCTACCTTCCGGTGTGCAAACTACTTAAATATAAGATTTTATTTATAATTAAAAATAAATGGAAAATTCCGATAATTACATTAACATAATATAACCCTATTTGTATATTTGCACTACTAACATAATAATAATACACAAAATAATGATAAAATACATGTAATAATTAAAATTGTAATGTCAAAATAATAATGTCAAAACGACTATAAATTATTGTTTCAAAATTAATAACATAGATAACGTTTCGTTCAATAAATTTGATAGATAAAATTTAAAAATTGTCATATAAATAATCGTCAATATTATAATACGCTTTTTTGGTTAAAAATGTGTTTAGTTGTTTCTTAAAAATATGAAGGCTCTTAGAATCTCTTATATATTTAGGTAAATGGTTATACAGACGAAGACCCATACAGAATACGCTTTTTTGAAACAAAACAGTCTTATTATTGGGATGGCTCAATTTATCTTTATGACGCTGTACATTTAGTTTTTCGTAAAAACTTAAGTTTTGACGTATAAATAAGACTACCTCATATATATATAGACATGGCATTGTTAATAATTTTAAATTAATGAAGTATGGCTTACAGCTCTCACTTTGGTTAATTTTACAAATGGCTCGTAAGCATCTTTTTTGAGCTTTAAATACTGTTTCTTTGTCCGTACAATTACCCCAGAACATAATACCATATCTAAGTGTAGACGTAACATAAGCATGATATGATGCCATTACGGCGGATGTGTCTACAACTTTTCCAAGCATATATAACGCATACGAAAAACGATTTAATTTCATACACACACTGCTCACATGAGACTGCCAGTTCAAATTGCAACCTACATTTATACCCAATAATTTTATATTGTCTATGGTATTGATTTTTTGTCCTAGATAATTGATATTTAAATTATTTATTTTATTGCGTTTTTGATAGAATGTCATAAGTTTTGTTTTTTCTAAATTTACATTTAAATTATTTATGTTTAGCCAATTCATGATTTTCTCTAAAGCAAAGTGTATGTTACTTTCTAAATCTATTTTGTTTTTGCTAGTGAAAATAACTGTGCTGTCGTCAGCAAATAATACTATTTTGTGATTAATGACGTTGGGAAGGTCGTTGATATAAATAAGAAATAACAATGGTCCTAAAACACTTCCTTGCGGTACTCCAGTTTGTACGACTCTGTATTCAGAAACATGGGTTATTTCTTTTCTTGATTTTAGACAAATTTTTGTAATGTGTGTACTTTGTTTTCTGTTAACTAAATATGATGTTAGTAGATCTAGTGCATTACCTCGAATACCGTAGGCTTCAAGCTTTTTGAGTAAGTTATGATAATCTTTCTCCATGGTATGCTTGAGGTTCTGAAGATCCTGATACTTCTCTTTTTTAATCTTCAGCCTTGCCGAATAAAGCTGAGGAACAGTATCCAATGGAATGAAACTGATTGTTTTAGTTCTTGTTGGGAGCCCTTCCCAATCAGTAGCTGAATATCTCAACTTGATCTCAATTCTTCCATCTGGAGTGTACTTGAGAGCCCTTATGTTTGTGACTGTAGGGTCACCTGTTCTTTTTCCAGGTCTGATTGATTTGTAGAACTTCAAAGTATGTTCAACATCTTTAAAGAAGTGGTGATAGAGATACTGTACGTCATAGGGATTTTTCTTGCAAGCAGTTTTGGCTATGTAAACATAGTCGGCCGAAATATTTATCTTTTTATTTTTTAACGCTCTTTCTATGACCGAGTGCATACTATCGCACTCCATTTGCGTATGCCCTTTTTCGAGGTACTTCTGTTTGATGGTTACTTTCTTTTCCATGCTGTAATTCAGTAGAGCATTCGATAGTACCACATTTCGGTTCTGGTAGGTACAACCGTCACTGTAGATAATTATTTCCTTGTTATGTTGCGTTGTGTTTTGTGTCCTGAACTTTTCGAGAGCTGTCACGATTATAGTCGAAAATTCGTTGCTCGTCAGTTTTCTTCGCATTCGTTCCAAATATAACAGTAGCCCAAATTTCTTTTACAATCGTAAATTGTGAAATTATGCACAATGAGCTTGTTCTTATAGCAGAGTGCCGAAACATTCGAACGTGGGCTTAAAAGCACCGATTGTAAATCCATGGTAAGGACTTCGTGTTCCATGGAAATGTCCTTAGCGAGTTCTTTTCGAGTCTCGCCTTTCTTATCACGATGAGTCTTATAGTCAATATCTGAAACATTACCATCTTTGTAAGACTCACAAATATCACACAAGTCCTTTTTGGGCTAAATAAAGACAAATTGAGTGCTTCAAACATGTTGAAAAAGGTGGTAATGCTTAATGGCTCAAGGTTCTCTCTGACACAGAAGTCTTTTCTGTAAGTTTCATAGAGCTGAGATTTTGATGTCCAGATTGGTTCAAGATACAACTTTGATGAGTCTTTTCGGCAGTAGTGTGATTCAAGTTTTGGCATGGAATCAAAAAACTTGCGTAACTGGTTTTTAGCTTCCACTTTGGTATTATTTTTCGGTGCATCTTTGGGATCATCTTCACTAATAATCCACTTCTTTATCACCCATTCCCCAACAACTAAACTGTTAAGGAACATGGTTTTGCAGACCCGAAATCGAATCCCCGTGCTATCAGTTAAATATAACTCTACAGAGTTTTTCCGCCTAGATGATGTACCAGCACACCTCTCTCTTTCTTTTTTCTTAGAAATCGAAGACATTTTAACAAACACCTTCTTTTCCTTCCAACTCATTTTCCAAAACTTCTCAAACATTGTTTGTCTTTCTTCTGGTATTTTATCACAGTGCATCTTGGTATCCCCTTTCAAGCTTAATTTGCATTTGCATCTACTTTTCACCTCTCTCGCTGGCTTAGCTTCAATAAAGCCCCATTTATTTCCTCTCTTCTTCTTTCCTAAATAAGCCTTACCTTTTTCTCTTTGTTCCTTGTTTTTATTTGCGTCCCATTGGTGGGGTTCACTTTTCTTTTGTCTTTTTCTTGGAGGCGGTGACGAGGTAGTAATAGCCTGCTCAACTGTTTCTGATGACGTTAGATCCGAATCTAATGGAACAGAGCTGATGCTTTTTAAAGAATCTTGGCTCGTGGATCTTCGGCAGATAGATCTATCATTATTAATTAAGATGTTAAAGGGGCAGTCCCTCAATACTTTATAATTATCTGTTAGTACCACGGAGCATCCTGGTTTAGTGTGTTCTTCTGATAACCTCGGCGTAGAAATATCTACAGGTTCAACCGTTTCTATGGGATTCAGAGTAACATTCAGTTATTGATGACTGTAGATCTGAATCTAATACAACAGGAATGCTACTTGCAGAATCTCTGTTTGTGGATCCTTGATGAGATCCATTATTTCTAATCATGAGCTGCGGCTGATCTTCCAACACTATTGAATTGTCACACTGTACCACGTAGCATACTGGTTCGATGCTCAGTTTTTCGGTCGGAATATTCCGAAGTATTTTTGCGGCGCGTGAATTTTGCAACATCTTGTAGGTATGTATTTAACTAAAACAACGAAAATAATGCTTAGAGTTAGACAAAGTAAAAAACAAATTACTATTCAATAAATTCAAAGTTCGTATCTCCATGGCAAACAGTCAACGCAAACAACAAAAAAAAAACAAACAAAACAACGCAAAGCTAAGCAAACAATCAAACTTCTTAACTCCATCCCATAGCAAAATAACTAATTTCGCTTATTAATTGCAAAATTTAATAGCTAGATCAAATAATAACATGAAACAAACTCACCTTCTACTCTATTCTATCTAAATAATCACATTTATCACAATATTTATCTAAAAAGTTAACCGACGACATGAAGATATAATGTACTCTGTGGTCCACACCTCGGAGCTCTCAAGCCGCACTAAACGCGGGAGTTACGAATATAGCAAACAACAAAATGGTGTCGTGGAGTTACGTGTTTTTATAAATGTCGAATAACTTTTTAAACAACTTTCCGCGGGAGATACGAAGTATACTATCAGATGCGTTTTAAGATTTACCGATAGATGGCATTAAAACAAAAAATAAACATATTTTGGAGTTACGCATTCTTATAATTAGGCTGACGATATCAAACAATGAAGAACCTTAATTTGAAAAAAAAAAGGTATATCATTCATTGATATTTACAAATGTTAAATATTATTTAATGTTATACAAATGTAAAAGTAAAGTCGATCTCAAAACGTCTAATTAGTAAGAATAGCAAAACAAGTGTTTTCAAAAGGAAAAAAACGCCGGCGCTATACGGCGGCGGATTGACAAAAGACTATTTATTAGCGAACTTTTTTTATGCATGAACGGTTTCGAACTGTTTCAAGCAAAGATAAACCTTATACCATATCACAAGAGCACATGGTATTTCGTAGGTCTATTCGGCCATATGATAGTAATAAGATGGCAGTTCAACCATTTTAAGCAAAATTAAACAATAAGACAAACGCATTGTTTTTTTTAACAGGAGACTTGTTTTCCAGAAATTTATTTACAACTTGAGTTTGTGAGCGATCGCAATGAGTGCTAATTTGTTACTTATTAGACAATTTTTCCATAACATGATTTAAAACCCACAAAGTAAAAATAGTACCATGTACACACAAAAAAAAAAGGTTGTCAACCCCTAAAAATTTCAAATTTTCAAAATATCCAGAAACGAAGCTGCATGGATGAACTACTCGCAAAATAATGAATATTTTGTTCTGGATAAATTTTCCAAAAAAGCAATTTGAGCGAGTTATAACAGCGAGCGATTTTTAAAAAGACACTACTCGTGTCATACGCCACACACAAAAGTAATCGGTGGCACGTCTGGCGTGTCACCGCACTGAACCGGTTAATAAAATAGTGACAATAAGAAGTTCTACTATTTTTAATCTCTTTCTTTTATCGACTAAGTGTTAAACTAATAACCAGTATATGCTGGTCTTGCATTGACACAAATTATAAGAAATTATACAAACACAAATATATTTATAAATTTATAAAAGGAAGCACAGGAAGAATAAAAATTTATATGTTAAAAGTAACATTGAATATTTTTTTAGAAATAGATTTTTAGGTATGTACTAAACAAAATACTTCATTTTGTATTTTGTTTCACAATTAGTAATAAGAGAGCGGGAAATAAACTCTTTGTCATTACTTTGCTTTTTTTAATTTTTATTGGTTGTGTTTGTGTAGGAAATATAAATGTTTATTTAACGCTTTCACTGTCCGGTTTCCAGACACAATAGTAAGACAATAGCAGTGCCCTATATGTAGTGCACGGGACAGCGAAAGGGTTAATGTGTTTTCATGTCCAATCCCTGTTGAATGGATGTTGAGCTTCATTTCCCAAACCGACATCCGGCACTAAATTATATATAAATAAATCGCAGTCGCAAGCTAAATAAAACTGTCGCTGCGCGCGAGTGTCCGTATTATTTGCATCTTTCCCCTTCCTACGTCACGGCGGACTTTCCGTGGTTACCAAGGGCTGTCAATAAAGAGTAAAAAAATACATTGCGAAATGGTAAGGTTACTTTGGTAAAGTACATGTTCTGACTAAGATCGACTGACCATACTTTCGCTACTATGCGAGTTCTGTGATGAAACACATGCAACTTCCAAGGTCAATCGCGATGCTTGGCTCGGAAATAGGTAGATAGTATAAACAAAAAATAAACCCGAAATAAGATTTCTAACAGAAATGTGATCGTATTCTACTTATAGTCTGATTTTTCATTCCGTTGAATTCTAACAGCTATCATTTTTGACATGTCAGAGATTACAAACCTTTTTGTCCGGGCACATTTTTCAATTTCAATATGAGTTTGAACATCTGAGTCTATACATACATTTTATTTGTTAGTGAATATATCCATTTTATTAAGTGCGGTGCTCCACATTAAAAGTGGTTTTACGGCGAGTGACAATTACGTTCCTTTTCATCACAAACAGTAAAAAACGCACAAGCAAAGATTTTTATTAAAGAAAAAACAAAAGACATATTTTTATTAAAAACTTTAATCATCATTAATACTTATATCACTATCTTCATCATCGCTGACATGAATTATTAAAAAGTCTGCGACTGTGTCAATCAAATCGTCGAGAGTGCACATCTTATCTTCTTTAATTGTACGGCTGATACATTCTTACCATTTATCAGGAGTAACATTACTTATACTTTCCAGTAATAGTCTTTTAACTTCCGCCATTTTAAAACATCTGTTGTGTCTTGCGATATGCCCCTTCGCTTGAGCCCACACCAATTCAATAGGGTTGAGCTCACAATGATATGGGGGCAGTCTAAGCACAGTAATGCCTTGTGCTGCGGCCATCTCATCTACAATACACTGTTGCTATTTAAATTTCGCCTGACCCACAATTTCCAATAAATTAACTTTTACAAAATTTTTTTCTTTGTTTACAAATTTAGAATTTATGGATAAGTATGAATATAAGATTCACCAGTTTCACCACTTTTATTACTCACTTCCCTTTCATATCCTTTAAACAGGCTCTTTATTTTTAATAATTGCTTAATACACTAACATCATCTTCACAATTAAAAGATGAGTGGTAAAACTTAATGAATCCTGTAATTAATAAAGATTTAAAAGCATTTATGAAATAGTGGCAAGTCGGGTCATGGTCTCTAAAATTGTATGATCTTATTTGACCGAAAAAGTTTTCGATTGCATCAGAATTTATATAGCAGGGTCTCATAATTTTTATGTTTTTCTTGAACAAAAACTGCCACAATTTCATAAAACTTTTTATAGTACTCATTCAGTTCTTTATAATGGGCACTGCACATTTTTGACCATTTTTATTAACAAATTTTAAATTTTGTAGTTTCAACAAAGCTTTGCTGCCAGAATGCCAAAATTCTTAAATCTTTCCCACTTCTTTTATTATTTCTTCTTATATATTTGTCACTTCCATTCACACTGTCAAATAGGTCATCCATGAAAGATAATATTTCTGCATTATTTCTGTGTTTTGCTCACTGGCCGCACATCAGAATAATGACCTGTAATATATATTTCAAATATTATTAAATGAAATATCATAACATACTCTATACAATATTTTTAAGTTACTGCTGTGCTGTGCTGTGGCCGAAAGACACCTACATCAAAATGAATTTGTCACCCTTGAAGATAAAAGAATGCCTCGTTACCAGTAAAAAAGGTATCTGGTTCTCACCACTAGCCATGTAAAACACTTCAGTTTTATGGTGCTATATCTTTATATATAATAATTATGTGTGACATTGTTTGACCGCGATGAACTCTTAAACTACTGAACTGATTTCAATGAAATTTTGCACACTGTGCAGTTTGGTCCAACTTAGAGATAGGATAGTTTTTATCCCAATAAGTGACCCTCAATTTTTTTATTGCAAATTTCAGGAGTTTTTTTTAGGAAAGCAAATGGTCATTGGAAAGGGCAGAACAAAGTCTGCCTGGTCAGCTAGTATTAATATAATTTTTTTTATAGGATAGGGTGACAAACGAGCACACAGTCCACCTGATGGTAAGTGGTTGCTGTGGTCCATACACATCTACATCTACCCTTGTTTGCGAATCAAAATGCAGATGCGTTGTCACCCGTGAGGACTAAGATGGAATGCCTCTTTTCCAGTAATAAGAACACCATACGAATCACAGCAGTTTTAAGCTACTATTTTACGCTAGTATTCTGTAAAAGCATGGTCTTACCGGGTCGAGCCGACCCATTTGTGCTACAACTATACTACTAATATAGCTGCAGCATGGCTCTACCACGTAAAATATATTTAATAAAATAATTAATATGATAACTTGCAAAATGCAGAGATATAATTTAAGGGTCCTGCCACGGTTTTACTAAATACAGGAACATAATTCTTAACATGTAAATAATTCATAACAATTTGATAAGGAAAATGTGTATTACACGTACAAAAATTAAATTACATGTAATTGAAATAAAATTGAAATTATTTTATATCTTAATTTTCTATTCCAGGAATAACATGTTCGTCGTTGAGTTTGTGTAATTACCGTATTTCTGTATGTTCACAGTCTTTCTTATCTGACCATTTACAAATCTTTTCCTAGTATTGTACATTTTTTGTTAAAAATTATTTCGCATTCCTTTGATTAAATGTGGTGGATCAAATATGACAAGCATATAAATACCACTTATATGTATCAGGTCATCTAAAGATATAAAACAAATAAGGCAAATCTATTACCCGATTCGTTGCGGCACCGATTTTCGACAACTTTAAGCTGTGGCGGCGAACAAATATTTCACGCCACAGAAGTGTATGACACGCCTATTGTGCCATCAGCCATGTGTAAAAGTAATGTTCTTTTTTATGCTTTTTTCACTTGTTTAGACCGAATTAAGTATAGTTGACATTAAACATCGGTTACAAACGGAAGGATACTTGTTTTTAGTGGGTAACTACGTGTTATTCGTGTTTTCTTTGAAATTGAGAGTAAATGACTTTTTATACAGAGATTACAAACATTTAGTACTATTTTTTGTTTTATAAAAAAATCATTTATATAAGTAGGTACAGCTAAATCACCCTGGTAACCTTGGTTTTTATTAAATTAAATTTTCACCTAATTATAACATTTGTAAATATCAAACAATGAAGAACCTTAATTTGAAAAAAAAATAAGGTATATCATTCATTGATATTTACAAATGTTAAATATTATTTAATGTTATACAAATGTAAAGGTAAAGTCGATTTGAAAACGTCTAATTAGTAAGAATAGCAAAACAAATGTTTTCAAAATGAAAAAAATGCCGGCTCTATACGGCGGCAGATTGACAAAAGACTATTTATTAACTTTTTATATGCATGAACGGTTTCGAACTGTTTCAAGTAAAAATAAACCTTATACCATATCACAAGAGCACATGGTACTTCGTAGGTCTATTCGACCATATGATAGTAATAAGACGGCAGTTTAACAATTTTAAGCAAAATTATACAATAAGACAAACGCATTGTTTTTTTTAACAGGAGACTTGTTTTCCAGTAATTTATTTACAACTTGAGTTTGTAAGCGATCGCAATGAGTACTATTATTTGTTATTTATTAGACTATTTTTCCACAACATGATTTAAAACCCACAAAGTAAAAAGAGTACCATGTACAAGTTGAAAAAAGGTTGTCAACCCCTAAAAATTTCTAATTTTCAAAATATCCAGAAACGAAGCTGTAGGCATGAACTACTTGCAAACTAATGAATATTTTGTTGTGGATAAGTTTTCCAAAAACGCAATTTGAGCGAGTTATAACGATTTTTTAAAAAGACACGCCTCGTGTGTCATACGCCACACAAAAATAATCAATGGCACGCCTGGCGTGCCACCCGCACTGAATCGGTTAAAAGTAAACATGGCGGTAAAGTTTTGAATTGTACCTAACAGTGTTCCTATTTTCTCGTATTTGAACTGCTCTAGTTTCCTCCTGCAGTAGTTTAAGAGCAGATCTGAATGTAGCCCCTTCATCTGAGACTAATATTAGTGGAATAAGTTAGTCACCAACAGCCGCAACAATTTCTTTTAAGACATTTTTCACTTCAATAATAGATGTTGATCCTTCACAACAGTAAAAGGCAATCGGTTGATACAAGTAAATGCAAAGATAGGGCGGAAATAAATCAACGCCACCACACGAAAATTTGGCAATAAATCAGTAATATACAATGTACTCTGTGATCAGTAATATCACTCAGTGACACTAAGACATTTCAGGCTCAAAAGGGCTAGAACCCCGAGCCGTAAAGCCAGTTTAAAAAAAATCACTGATTGTTTTTAAACTGGCTTTACGGCTCTGGGTTCTAGTTTTTCTGAGCCTGAAGTTACAATGTATAATTATCCTTCATAGTGCAATGCTTCACAATATGTTGATGCGTCACATTGTGCAGTCCTTGGGAGATTTTGACGGCAACTTGAGACAGCAGACAGCTGACAGTTGGCAATGGTATCTCAAGGCGCCTACGCAGATAACCTTATCTTGAGAATGACATCACTATTAGAGCACTTGTTTCACCGTTTCCACTAATAGTTCACATGCGTAGACACTTAATACAGAAAATCGCCCAACCTTTTACATATGAAAGTCCACTTCAAACCGTTATTTAAACAATAATACAGAAGCAGCAAACCGCCGCCGGTCAAGTTCCCGCCAAAACTCCCAAAAAAAATCAGTGACACTAATTCAGTGCACAGACTAATATGATGCTATTCAGTGACAATGACAAATAAACAAAAACAATAAGGCTGTGCGACAGCTTGCAATGGAGCTTAGAAGCAAGTTACTCTGTGCTTAGAATAGGGATGCCCGATCTGGATCGATTTTCTGAAAGATCGATACACGGCCATACGATCTACCGATTTTTAGAATCGATTCAAGGAAATGCGATCTTCACCCAGATCGAACGTATGCCTATAAGGTCGTATGAAAAAAATCATATCAACTAAAACCTAAACATCAACTGAACTATAACCTACTAACGTACGAACCGATCTTTGCATCCTATCGTACTGCCGGAGAAGGGACAGAACAACTACAACAAAGTAAGATTACCTACCTACACATTGAATGAGAGTAGCTTCGAGTTACATCAAATGCGGTAATGTATAAAATATGAAGGTAGAGTATGATAAAATTTTGTTTATTTTATTGTCGTGTACATATCTTAGTGTTCTATGATCTTTCATTCTTTGTATTATTGCGATATGACAAAGTTGAGCTGTTTGTGAGCGTAAACTATTATTTTAAAATACTTATAAATATGGCCCCGCCAACCAAATCATACGTTTGGGCTTTTTTTATTAGATGTGACAAGGGTGAACAATGTAAAATGTGTAAACAGATGGTTAAAACTAGTGGAAATGCTCGTACTATCAATTTAAAAAATCATCTCAGACGTCATCACATACACTTATTCTGAGTTAAGCAAAAGTGAAGAAAGTTCTACTACAGCAATTGCCGAAATCGTATGTATCTATCTTCTATACAAATTAATAAAATTGAAGTGTCTGTTTATAATGTCAAAATAACAGCTTTTTACTTAAGGCTTTAACTAGCCTGAATGACCTTGACGAAACGGCGATCGCAGAGATTTTAGCCGATGTCAACACCGTCTAGCTACTACGTTCTGTATTACTTATAAAAGTGCAAAGATTAATAGACTGCAGAGATGACAATTATATAAGTGACATACTGCCTGTTATGCTTGCGCATCACTGAGAATTATCTCGCGGTTACGCATCTTCAAGAATTTTTATTATATATATTAAATCGTATTTATTTGTGTCGTATTAAAAATATGTCGTCAAAGCGTTCGCTGTAAATTTTCCCGGGTTTGATCCCCGACAGCACGAATGAAATTTGTAACTGCAATTTTCGTCAACACGCATTGGGGAAGCACGGCGGGCATTTCCTTGCCCTAAAACCCTCTCAGAAATAAAAAAAAAGAGTCCTGTGCCCAGTAGAGGGACTTGTATAGCCTATTACTTTACTTTGTAGCAATATTTATATTCGTTTCAGATATAGAAGGGTACCTTATGCTGACAAAAATATCATGTGGAGGCGACGAAAACGTAAAACATCTTTGTACCTAGATAAAACGTTCGAAAGATTGTCAGTCATGTCATGCGCCACATTTTCTATAGAGCGTAGAACATTGCAGATAGGGCAAAATAAAAAATGATCCAAAATATTATGGGAACTATTTATTAATAATATATACATTTATAGGTATTTATAATAAACATAATGAACAAGCTGCAAGGTTCAACTAATAATGTTTTTTGTAAACACAATCGTAAAATTCCTGTTTTAATTTTTACCAATGGTTAATTCATGAAACGTAGTCAAGATCACTTCATATAAAATATATTTAATTAAAATTGACACGTGACCTATTTGGCGTTCTACTTACAACTCGGCGGAAATTTGAAAAGAAGATTTTGTCTTTTCACACAAGTATTGTTTACAACTGGCGTGGTTTCGAAAAGCGTGATTAAGTATCAGCGGTATATAATCAATTAAATACTGAACTTTATTGAAATTTATTTTTTTATTTATTTTTGTTATATCTTCTTAAAAACTGACGCCATCTCACTATTTTATTATTTGGTTTTTTTTTGTACGCATAAGGATAAATTAGACTAAGTTAGATTAACTTGGATAAGTTTATATTTTTTTAATTTTATCACAAAATTTCCGCAATAAATTATTACATTTTCTACAGTGATTCTCTCCTCTTAGTTTCGGCGTGACTGTAGGATCTCATAGTGAGTCACCGTCAGTTACTAAGCGGCCATAAATCATTATATGTATGTATATATATATATACATTTTTTGATTTAAATATTTATGTTTTTTGAATTTTGATTGATATTTTGAAACCTGGTAAAATTACTTTTTTCCATACCAATTGATGGGCCTGAGTATAATGCCAGTTGTGCTCTTTGGCTGAAGTTATTTTTTATTTTATGCTCAATTGCAGACAAAACAATATTGATTGTGCATTTCTAAAACAAAATTTTACCTCTTCTCCTTCTAATAAAAGCTCCTGCACCTAACACGGCGCAATAGTTATTATTATCTATAAGACCATTTGGGAAAACAGTTTTTGTTAACAGTTATGAGTGTAACATTTTATCAGCTGCTTTGTTTATAGTGCCTTGAGCAACACTTTGCCGGTTTCTTTACAGAAAATGATGCTGGCTTTGCAAATACGGATGGCCGCTACCATTGAATATAATTCCCGCTATGTCACACTTATTTACATAGAAACTTTTATTATCATTTGCATAAAATTCTAAATAGCACTTTTTACACAAGAAAGTAAACTTTTAGATCAGTCCATTTTGTTTATCACTAATTAAGTAAAAAGTAGAACAAACCAATAGGGCCGGGTATTAAAATTTCTTGCAACTTTTTATAGAAAAGCATGACCTTATTATAATATAAAAGTCAATCATTTAGCCATGTGATAAAACTTTTAAGTGTGCCAGTCAAATATTAATGATGATATTCGGGTCATTATACTGGAAATAGTCTTTTAAATATTTTGTAGTACAATTGATAATCTTCAGTATGATTGACCGTGTATATGACTTTTATAAGTCTATGTTATTTTTGATGAAAATTATTATTGCAGATAAAAGCCCTTTCACATTTATTTTAGTCTCGAATTAAATTAATCAAAATGAAAATAATAACATTGGCTTTTTATAACTGATCTTTAAATGTAAAACACTGACTTGAAATTATATAATTATTGGCATTTTTTTAATTCATTGAACTTTTTTAAGATTTTGTTAAAACTCTACTGGTAAAAAAAACAAATATATATATATATATATATATATATATATATATCTATATATATATATATATATATATATATATATATATATATATATATATATATATATATATATATATATATATATATATATATATATATATATATATATATATATTATAGTTCTTGATGAAAATAATGTATGCGCGTTACATCGCATCCCATCAAGAATTTGTAATTTAATTTTTGGTATAAAGCTAAGACGTGATAATAACTGTAAACAATAGAATAACAAAATAATGAAAACATTTACATTTACATACACAACATTTACAAAAATACTTGCTTTATAACCTTATAAATATTATTTGACCGTAATAAAATAAAACAAGGTAGTCTTGGGCATGAAAGTAAAAATAAATATTTTCGATTATTTTTGCAATATCTAACAGCCGGATCAGCGGGCGATTCTGATCCATCTAAAGATGCTAAATTTCAGCAAGCACTGTCAAATTCAATAGGAGTGACAGAAAAACGGTTCTTGATATAGAAAGGTAAATAAATTATTTAACCTATAAAGTAAAATCACTTTATTACAAATCAAAATAGCCCAATAGCTTTATTAACATGAGACATAATTGTACGAGTGCTTACAATACTTAACATTATTTTACTGAAATCTTAGAAAGTTTTTTTTTTAAATAGAATAAGGGTGACAAACGAGCACACAGTCCACCTGATGGTAAGTGGTTGCTACGGCCCATACACATCTACATCTTTCCTCGATTACGTATCAAAATGCAGATGCGTTGTCACCCGTGAGGACTAAGATGTAATGCCTCGTTTCCAGTAAAAAGGTCCTCCGGTTCTCTACACTCACCATACGAAACACAGCAGGGTTAAACTGCTATTTTACATGTTATTCCGTGAGAGCGTGGCCCTTCCCCGGTCGAGCCGACCCATTCGTGCTACAACTATACCTAATAAATATAGCTGTAGCATGGCTCTACCACGTAAAAAAAAATTGACGTTGAAAATTTATGTATTTTTAGAAGCAACTTTGCAATTATTTTCTATTGAGTTAATTTTTGTGGAATCGTGTTTTGCAAACCGCCTCCTGAAATACGTACAATTTTTTTTCGATAATGACGTGAAATTACAAAACCATCCCCTTGCATTTCAATGTGGCTCTATTCAGCCTCTTAATATGAACATACCTCGGATTTCAGAGATAATGGAAGATATAATATTATATTATTACTGTTCCGTGTGAGGCAACCTTTATACTTATATACATATTCTCATCATATTTTTATGGTTGGTTAGAAAAATAATATCTAAATGCAAACTTTCACAGGTTACAATCCCATCGGTAAGTGGTTATGTAGTCTAAGATGGTGAATTGCACTGACTTAACAAAAACCTATTCACTCTTGCCTAATAGTACTAGGTAAGTATTATTTGCGACCTATTTGTGTGTGTGTGTGTGCGCGTGCGTGCTTGCGCGCATGTGTGTGTGTGTGTGTGTGTGTGTGTGTGTGTGTGTGTGTGTGTGTGTGAAGAAAAGCGTATGAGAATACGTGAAGAGGAATAAAGGTTGAGTACTAATTCGCTTACCTGTACGAGGTTGCCACTCGAGGACCTTTCTTCCTATTTTTTATATGTTTTCCAAGTTATATAGCTAGCCCATTGCCATTTCACTGTAATATTCCGTTGAGCTATGTCAGTTACTCTGGTTCTAATGCAAATTCCTTCATTTCTAACTTTATCACGTAGATCCTCTCCAATTTAAAATTTTTACATTTTTTAGATGATAGTTTGTCTAACAAAAAAAAAACCATAAACGCAAGAATGTCTTTATATAGTTATTTATACTTAGGTAAGCACCATTCTTTTATTTATTTAAATTGTTTGATTTAATTTGATAACAGTGTACCTAAATGTAAGTATCTGTATCTTTATTTCTCTCCCCAATAATATTTTATAAAGTCATACTTATAAAAACAGCGTTTTATTGTAATACATAATTATAAAATTCATTATCAACTAATTAATAAAAATATGCAACAATAAAATTACATAGGTATTAAAAACTATCGCAATCTAAGTAACGAGAGCATGTTCGTCGTTCCACATCTAAATTATATAAAAATGCATTTTCAATTTCACTAATCAACGTCACCGCCAAAATTTCTTCTTCTTTGGGCACTTTAAAAATTCATTTATT
This sequence comes from Parnassius mnemosyne, assembly GCA_963668995.1. Lineage (NCBI taxonomy): Eukaryota > Metazoa > Arthropoda > Insecta > Lepidoptera > Papilionidae > Parnassius > Parnassius mnemosyne. The sequence continues at coordinate 19,956,780 of CAVLGL010000085.1, forward strand.
TAGAAAATAATATTTACAGTTACCAGTGTACAGATATTAACTAAATTAAGTATTTCTAGTCATTAAAATATTTATAATTGAGTATAAACTTTTAAAAAACTAATATATATTTGAACGAAGTCGCTCCAACACCGACGTGCAGTCCACCCTCGACGATGTCCGAAAACTGAAACGGACTGTGACAGAGCTTACATGGCGACGGAGCATGCGCGCTCGCGTAAATATATTCAATTTCAGGGAAAAATGATATATTCTCTTATAAAACGGGTAATAAAAATAAAACTCTCAATTAAAAATATTAATATTTTTAAGACCTTTTTTTTAGTGTAAGAACTATTTAAAAAGCTAGTGCCGTTTTGGAGAAATTTTGCAAAATATGACAAAGATAGGTACTCTTTGGGGATTTTTTTTCTAATAAGCGGTTGATAAAAATACAATTTTGTTAAATTAAAAACATTAACCAAATCTTCTTCTGTTACCCTGTATTTTTTCTTTGTGGATTAAATGAACAGTTATTGAGATTTTTTTACTTAAATATCCTAGATTTAGGCATTTCAACCACTGTTAAGGCCTTAATACATATCAAAGTATATACTGTGCTAATAATAAAAAGTTAATTTTTAGGGTTCCGTACCTCAAAAGGAAAAAACGGATCCTTATAGGATCACTATGTTGTCCGTCTGTCTGTCTGTCAAGACCCTTTTTCTCAGGAACGCGTGGAGGTATCAAGCTGAAATTCATATCAAATACTCAAGTCTACTGTCCCTTGGAGCTGTGAAAAAAAAAGTTCTAAGCCAACGCAAACAAAAGATACAGCCGTTTATAGGTTTAACTGCCATAAGTATTTGAATTATAGCTGTATTGGAAGTAATGTAAAAAGTAGTTTGAAAAGTAAAATATTGAGCACTTTGAGTTTTTCCTGGCTAGGATGTAATGAGCATGCCTTAATTGTAAAAAAACTTTTTCATAAATATTTTAATTAGGTTACACAGGTGCAAATGGTGTAACACAAATAATAAAATATTGAAGGGTGACATTCATGAAATATTAAAAATATTAAAATTTTGACAAAGATTGTAACTGAACCTTTAGGTGACTAAGCCTCACAAAGGCTTGCTTAATGTCCAATCTCTGTCAAAGTATACAGAAGTTGAATGTTAAACAAATAACTTTATTATTAATGTAATTAAAACAATTTGATAAAACAAAATAGCCAGGTTTACCCTAGATGATAAATTTATAGGATTTCTAGTAATGAAACAAAACTCCAAACACTACAAACTTATAGAAAAAATGTTTGTCTTGTCTAACAAACAAATGTTATTTTGACCTAATAATAATTTAGCATACCCTAGCGAAAAGTTCCTTATCTTATACAGGGAAGGTACTCACTTAATTCATAACTATTTGAATTATAGCTGTTTTAAAATTAATATAAAAAATAACTTGTAAAGTAAAATATTGAGCACTATGATTAAATATGATTCCTGTGGTTTAATTTATTTAGTTTGCTACTTGCTTTATATAATGAACAATAAATATTGAAATTCATATCAAATACTCAAATCTACTGTCTTTTGGAGCTGTGAAAAAATCAAACTTCTAAGGCAACGCAATCAAAAGATACAGCCGTTTATGCCGCAAATTTTCGACATTCGCAAGGGAATCAAAACCTACAGGGTACTTCCCGTGAACTAAAGATCTTGAAATTTGGTACGAAGCAACGTTTTATATCCCAGATAAAGGAAAAATTGCAAAAAGCATAAATTTTTAGTCACATCATAATATAATAAAAATATCTATACATATAATAAAACTGTAAATAGCAGATGTCTGTACATTTTATATTTTTGTAATAAAAGTGATTGAGGGGTACTAAAAATAAGTTATTAAATACATTTCTACCATTTTTAGAATTTTCTGTCTGTCTGTCTGTCTGTCTGTCTGTCTGTTTGTTTGTTAACGTATCACGTATAAAGTACTAATTTATATCATAAGAATTGTTAAGGAAATTATAAAGTGTATCTTCGGGTTACATTTAGTCTTTATTTCATTAAAATCAGTTCATTCCATCAAAAGTTATGATAAATATTCTGAAGTATGGGTAGGGAAGTATAGGTACGAATTTGCTCAACGGTGGCTTTGTTTGAGTCATCAAGTGCATTTTAAACTAATATCATATCATAAATCATAGTTAAATTATGTAAAATAATGATATAATTATGTATATCTAAAACGCAGTAAACAAAAGTATTAAAGAACGTATTAAATATATTATACAAAAAAATATTAACCTTATTAACTAAATCTGAAGCACAATAGTTAACCCATTTCTTCGATAGATGGTGGTGTGGCATAAAAGTGATACAAAAAGGCAGGTTTTATTCCTGTAGTTGAGTTTCATATTTGCTTCTAACCTTTATATTAATGACACGCTGCCCTACTGCGTGTTGACAATCTCATTTATTTTTTATTTTTTTACCGCCGAGTACTCTATGTGGTAAATCAAATTTTAAGAGCTATTAACAATTTCATTTTTCGGCAAGGATCAAACTTTCTTTTTTGCTTACTATGCAGGCACTGATTTATAAGTTCTTTTATGTTTTTTATTGTATCAATCGTGTGAATTAATCTCTTATTTTTAGAATTGATGTTAACAGCGCCATCTCTCTTAAGTCTATACATATAATAAAAATGGTAATAACATGTTATGTCTGTTTCTGAATATTGTATAGTATATTAATTTGCGACTAAAATCATTATTGGGACTGTAAATCATTAAATAAGTACATTTTTATAATTTTTAGAATTGTACTATTTATTGAAATTGGTTAATTCTATCGAAAGTCATGATTATTATTTTGAAATGTAGGTTCGAATTTGTTTAATGGCGCCACAAAATCCCAAAAATAGTAATAAAAAGATTCGTGTGTAAAAAAAACGTTCTATTATAATATATTTCGTATCGTTCTATTATAGTACTTAAAACACAGTAAAAATATGTTTTCCTTAAATTAAAAAAGGATGTTTTCTCACAAAGAACGTAATAGATGGCGTTGTACAAATTACAACCTTTTCTGAATTGCGGTGTTAAGATTTTTCGCAGGTGAATCGTATTGAGACTCACTGTAATAATTTATGTCCATGAGCCTGATGAAGCTGCAAGCCTGTAAGGTATATATACAGAGGTATTGAAATATTTAATTTAATTATTCAACAAAACTCGACTAAAACTAAAAGTAGCTAAATTGCAATAAATGTCGTGATGGTGATATTGTTTTATAGCCAGAATCACTCTAATACCAAATAACTTTTTTTTCAGTTTTAAGTAAAGTAAAGTTGCAGCCTATTTACGTCCCACTGCTGGGCACAGGCCTCCTCTCATTTCTGAGAGGGTTTTAGGGCAAGGAAATGTCCACCGCGCTGCCCCAATACGTGTTGGCGAACTTCACATGTCATCGAAATATTTTTTTTTATTTCTCAAACATGCAGGTTTCCTCACGATTTTTTCCTTCACCGCCGAGCACGTGGTAAATCAGCACTTAAAATTGCAATTGACAATTTCATTGGTGCCGGCGGGGATCGAACCCAGGTTGCTCGAGTACTGTGAAGCTTACAGCGAGGGCTAACCATCTGAGCTACCACGGCTCAGGCTTCAGTTTTAAGATAGGGATAATAACATCGATGTTGGCATCGCTAGCTCAACATCGATGTTCGATGTTTAGGCCACTCAAAACATCGATGTTGACCATTATCGATGGTTTTTGTATATGTGTAGATAGTTACACATTGTTTTAAAATTATGTGGGTATACACAGCAAGGAAAAAGTAACAATCAACTTGAATATCAATTTACGTAGAATAGTTATTATGCGACAACCGACAACGACACTACAAAATAAAGCGAATCAGTGACCATTGTGACATTACAGGAGACACTTGACAATTAAGTTTGACTCACCATACTGACATTTTTTTAGATTAACGATGCGTTCAGAAATTCTGAATTATTCAAAATTTTTAATCTTCAGAGCAGATGCAAGATTTAGTTGATATTGATTTCGCGAGTTCGCATTGTTTGCAAGTTCCCAATTATCGATTATGGGTTCATTGACGTCGATGTTTCGATGTTTGACATATGTCAACATCGATGTTAAAACATCGAAGTTTTAATTTTTAACATCGATGATCATCTAACATCGCTATTTTAAGTGTGTTTCCCACTCAGCGTGTGTTATGCGACGATCGTAAATAAAGCGCAAGGTCAAACTTTACGCGTCAGTACTGATTGTTTTGCACATGGCCAGCTCTATATTGCTTTTTCTCGCGTTAGTAGTCCCCGTAACCTTTTTCTGCACGCCCCGGCTAAGTCTACTTCTATCGTCGTTTACACAGAAGCTCTATCATAAACGACTTAGAACTTTGAGCATATCGATTTATTTTGTTACCACTTATTCATAGAGTAATGATATAAATCGGTTAATATTCTCTTACCCTAAACGTCAAATTCTTTAAGTAAAACCTATATTCGCGAGCTACGCCGCGGGCACAGCTAGTTTTAAATAATTTTAAACTTGTATACCTACGGATTTGTTCGGAACCCTCGGTGCGCGAGTTCGACTCGCACTTTGGCGGTTTTTTAAATTTTTTATCCATCTGTTTGTTCCGGCTAATCTCAAAAACAGCTGGGCTGATTTTGACGGGACTTTCACTGCCAGATAGCCGATTTTACAGGAAGTAACTTACGCTACTATCATTTCAGAAAAAAATTGCTTAATAGGTTAGATCCAGTGGGGCTGTCAAAATTATTATTTTTAAAGGGTTTAAATGTAGATAGCTGGAATTTATAACGTAAAACCTATTTTATACTTTTCAAAAATAATAATTTGGAAAAACTCACTGGAGACCGTAATAGGCATTGTTAAAATAAATAATTTTGCATGCATACTGTGCTTTTCTTTATTTTTATAAAATTTTGATGCGATTTTCCGAGATCGAATAAAATCGATTCAATGCAATATGATTAAATCGTGAATCGATTTACGAGTTTACGATCCATTACGATCCAGTAGATCGATTCAAAACAAAAAATCGGGCCTCCCTAGCATAGAGGCGAGGGGTGATGTTAGCTGTGTGTGATATCATCTTGCTATGACGTTTCCCATGGAAATACATGTACTTCGTATTCCCATGTCCAGTATTTTCTCTATGAAGATTACTACCCATGGGTAGACTCCAAAGAGATTTAAATGTATAGGTATACCAAAGAGTTTTAAATATATAGGTATACTATAAAAGCGGGCATTGGGAACATTTATATACAAAAACTTTGAGCTAGTGCGCATGTTTAGCATTTATTAAGACAACATTTAAGCTATTCCCCAGTAGGTGACGCTAATAAATATAACGTCGTTTTGGGAATGTTACCGTTTGGATATCAAAGTATCGATAATTTTGTTGAAGATTACTGAGTTTGAAATGCTTTTTGATATAATAAGAGGGAATATACATGATTGTTTTATTGTATAAATTTATTTATCATGACTTCCATCACATGAAAAAATCATATTACCTTTTTACGCCCCTTTGGTGTCATGAAATAAAATATTTAATTTCCAATAACTAAGAATCAATTCAAACAGCAGTCACTTTGGTTGCTACCTTGGTGGCATCGTGGATGACGTCACTCGGCCCATTAGCTGCTATAATAATAGCATATGATTCATCCGTTGGCGTAAAAAACACAACGAGAAACGCCAAATCCAAATATGAGAGCGCCTCTCTGTTTTTAAATTAGTTTCTATTACAAAAATAAACTTCAAATCTAAAATATTTTAGGAAAACACTGCACTTAAAAGCGGTTTCACGATTTTTCACGTTTCATCAGTCACAGTACTTAAAGACACTACCTACATCAATAAAAATTGTTATTTTAAGTTTTTACCTTATTTTCTAACTCAGGTTTAACCTACAACTTCTTGCATCTAATATCTTTAACAGTACAAATTGTTTTTAATGTAAGAAAGCTATAGCTCTCTCCTATCACTGTAAGCGAGGATCTATAATGGCTTTGTCCTTGAAAACCACCAGACAATGAAGCCTGGTATGTAAAAGAGAAGACTTGCTGTATTGCTTAACATCAATACAGCAAGTATCCTCAGCATGCTCATAAGCAACACTGGAAATCTCATCAGCATGCCTAAAAAAATTTCCCACCCTTGCTTCACATAAAGTAGGCTACTTAGCATAGTTGGTATATGCTACTCATTTTTGTTGGTATGGGTACAGTATTGTTGACTACATTACCTCCTTAAATATTGTAAAGGATTAAATCGGCATCCTGTATATTTTTTTATCCATAATCCCAACCGCTAAACGACGTCAATCACTAAGTTTAACATTGGTAACTAAATAGTGACGTTTACTGGATAACAGAGGGTACTTATTACAATAAAAGTAAATGTTCTAGAACAATCTACTAAAAATAATAAAATTTAAAGATTATTTCCTAATTATATGTTATATTTACGATAATAAATCGAAATCACGTCCATTTTTGCTCCATATCGTGACTTAAAATATCTTAATGCAAAACCGGGCATATTTGCTTTAAAAATATTTTTTTTTAATATATGAAACGAATGCGTCTTGACTTTTTGACGATGTCACTTTCTATATAGTTTGTGGATGTCACTAAGACTATAAACTATAAAGCTGAGAACAAATTATCGGACGCGTCCGTCAGCCGCGGCTGACAGTCGCGGCTTAGCGGTGTGCACGGTAGTTAAGACGGCGTCTTCGGACGCCTCACTTCAGTCATTCTATAAAGGTTTCAATCCAGAAACACGACAAGCAGCGACAGCGAGGACGAATTTATACTAGCGGCAGCTGCCGTATGTTGTCCTCCAAAAAAAAAGTGCAAAGGAGTGTTTGGGTCCATGATATTAATGTAAAACGACTCGAGTATGATGAATTTCATACATTGTATCCAGACTTACAAAAAGATGATAAACGTTACAAAATGTACTTAAGAATTAATGAAAACTAATTTAATTTTCTGCTTAGTCTGATTGAAAATGATGTTTAATTCAGCAGCAATTTGCTCCCACACTTCCTGTTTTAAAGTAGCATTTATGTGGCCACGAACACATTCAATTAAATTTTCTTCGTCTGACATGTCGCGAGCGCGGTCGGTTCGTTTGTGACGCTCGAAACGTCCGCGGACGCGTCACGTGGCCTGTGCACACCGTCCGAGGACGCACAAATATCCAGCCGGCTAGATTCTGTTCGGACGTCTGAACGCTCAAGGACGACTCAAGGGCACGTCCGCGTCTTACGACCGATAGTTTGCACAGTGTAGTATTAAATGTACTGGCTAGATTCAAATAAGCTGCGTCTGTCAGCCGCGGCTGACGGACGCGTCCGATAATTTGTTCTCAGCTTAAGTAAGCGCATCTACGGAAACGGAAAGTAGTAAATACTCTGTGTGACAAAAATCGGAGATATATCCTATATATAGGACATAAGTTACAGACGACAATTTTGCTACTGATGTTCAGTCTATTACTACTACTATTTAAATGTCTTTGATTACAAAGTTCCAAGAGAAATGTACCATAGTCAAAATGACTACGGATTAGAGCGTTATACTCGTATAAAAGTTTTAAACAATATGGATGAGATCCCCACCAAACACCTGTCAGTGAACGAAGGATATTTACATTCTTTTCGCATTTTTGGGCAATAAACGTTAAATGAGGAATACCCGTCATCTTAGAATCCAGAATGATTTTGTACTGAGATTGAAATATTGGGACAAATACCTTTTCTAGAGAATAAGTACTACTCTATTCTTTGTAGGTGATAAGGATGGACCGTTATCAGTAAGCTAATTATTTAAGTAGAACAATGCAGAGTTGAGACGATAAATCAAGTTTGTAAAGTTCTTAGAAATGTAATGTTCTTAGAAAAATAAAGAGTTAGCATATTGTAAGACTTTACAAAAGTAGTTAACAGAATGTTCGAGATTACGGGTGTATATGTTAAATAAATTAAGGCTTAAAACAGAACCTTGTAGGAGGCCTCGCCAGATCTGTCTAGGAGGCAGCAGTTTTCCTTGAACACTTATACATATTGTCCTTACTGAAAGTAAATTACGAGTAAAAATAATGCGAGTAATTCTATGGGGAATATCCAAAAGAAACATCTTCGTCGGGTTATCAATGATTCACAAAAACATAATACCTCAAAGGACGGAACCCAAGGAGGAGTAAGCTTATAGGCAAATAAATTTTACCAAATAGAAGAATCACATTGCGGTGAATAATTATCATCGTTATATGATCCGCGGAATTTCTCTATATTCTTCCATAATATAGAAGCAGGAGAGCGGGGTGAAAGATTTTCACAAAACCTGAGCCAACCCATTTTTATATGCTAACAGTTTTAATGTTTGAGCAGCTATTTTTTTATAATTTAAAAAGTTTTCAATAGACATAATAATAATAATAATAAAAGGTTATTTCTTTAAATCTAGAACATAGGTTTAAAACAAACAAACATTCTTTTAAGTGCATACGCACCTGTGTCAAATATATATATATATATATATATATATATATATATATATATATATATATACAGAATGGGGTCCCATATATATGCAATAAATTAAACCACAAGTAATACTAGTCCATAGAAGTGTCGAAAAATTAAATATTAAATTAAAAAACCCGTAAAATAAAAAAGTGAAATTTTCAAACAATATAAATATTAAAATAAATTCAGTAAAAGTAAACACTCTATTTAGACAACGTACCTTGACCCCTTGGAAGAGTGACAACGTTGCACACGGGTGGCATGGCGGTTGGCGGCAGGCAGCGTTATTGTATGTCGGCACGGCCTATGGTTCGTTGGACAATGTGGGACGAAATAAACTTTCTCACTAAACTGTTTAGGTGTTTTACCGCCACTTTTTTATTTCGCGAAAATGGAACTGAACGAAATAAATATTATTGCATATTAGTAGCAAAATAGTTTAATGAAACCCTAAATTATAAAATTTTCAAAATCGTTCTTGAATGCACAAGTTACATCGCCGCCAGGGGCGTAGCTACCGCCGTATCAATGATATGGGGCCCCCGGGCTACAGGGGCCCCGAACGTGTATAACGAAAAATTCCAAGGACTTCTACAGGACAGGAAAGGCTATAACTATTATCTATAGAAGCAAAGAATTTAAAAAAAAGAGGCCGGGCAGCAAGTAACATAATTTACTATTTATGACGTATTAAAAAAAACTGCTTACTAGATCTCATCCAAACCAAATTTTCGGTGGAAGTTTACATCGTAATGTACGTCATATATTTTTTTTAGTTTTATCATTCTCTTATTTTAGAAGTTACAGGGGAGGGGACACACACACACATTTTACCACTTTGGAAGTGTCTCTCGCGCAAACTATTCAGAATAAATAATATAAGAAACCTCAATATCATTTTTGAAGACCTATCCATAGATACCCCACTCCTATAGGTTTGATGAAAAAATTTTTTTTTGAATTTAGTTTTATGTTTTTTTTAAAAACGTTACCCCCACACTAGGATTTTCTCCTGTATCGTGGAGGCAGTTTACAAACACAAATTTCACAAGGACAAACATCCAGACCCGGAACAATTATTTGTAGGCCATACAAATACTTGTTCCGTGCGGGATTCGAACCCGCGCCCCCCAGCGCAGAAACTCATTGCTAAGCCACTGCGCCACGGAGCAGTTTCAGTTCTAAGTATGGAGAACCCCCAAAATTTATTGGTTTTTTTTTTCTATTGTTGTGTGAAAATCTTAATACGGTTCACAGAATACGTCTACTTACCAAGTTTCAACAGCGTAGTTCTTATAGTTTCAGAAAAAAGTGGCTGTGACATACGAACGGACAGACAGACAGACATGACGAATCCATAAGGGTTCCGTTTTTTGCCATTTGGCTACGGAACTCTAAAAACTGAAACGTCTTCAGCTATGAATGCCGCCGAATCGTCTTCAACTATGTTAGTATTGTTTGGCTAGGTTAGTTCCTAGAAGTATTAATTGTAAGTAATAACTTATAATCAATATATAATAATTTTAATTAAATTCAAGTGTTTTTGTTCCTTTTATGAAATCTCTTCATTTATTTATTTATTCGTATGGCATTCTACAATCGTTCACAATAAATTAAAATTAAAAATCAAAATTATAAAGTTATTCTATCTTTTAATTGCTGAATCGATGGGATAGCGTCGATTTCGAGAGAGAACGGGTCTGTTGGGCAGCCGTGGTACCTTGTGAGTGGGCAGTCTCTAACTATATGCTCAACATCATGGAGAGCAGCTCCACACTTACACCCCGGTGATTCCCTCCACCCGCACATGGACATGAAGGCATTCGCCCGCATCCGGTTCGTACCCTATTCAGTTGGCACCATTCCCTTCTTGGGAGCGCAAAACCAACAGGTTTAAGTGTAAGGTTGATAGTAGCTCCCATGCTATCAGGGGGTTTTGCGTTCCATTCCTGCAACCACTCAGCAGATGTGTTAAATCCGCCGGACACGAGTTCACATGCGGTCTGGTATGGTGGGTAAATTGACTTCAGACGGTGTGGTGGCGGATCAGTAAACTCCGCGTGAGCTGGCAGGTTGGGATTTCCTTAGATCTTCTGGGACTCTCGTAGTAGTTTTTGTTGTCTTTTCAAATGGGGTGGGCTTATATGGCTTAGCACGGGGAGCCACTGGAGGGGGGTACATTTTAAGGTTCCAGATATGCATCTCATGGTCTGCTTCAGCTGAGTGTCCACATGCAGCACATGTGCACTATTTGACCATACTGGTGCACAATACTCTGCTGTTGAGTACACCAAACTGAGACCGATTGTACGCAGCACATCGGCGCTGGCCCCCGAAGTGGTGCCCGCTAGCCTGTACAAGATGTTGTTTCTGGTCTGGAGCTTTTAGGATAATTTGTCCATGTGCGGAGCGTACGTGAGACTCCGATCGAGAGTCACGCCCAGGTATCTCGGAGTGGGGTTGTAGTGCAACATGGCTCCAGCAAACTCAACAGTGGGCTCGTATTTTGCCATTTGTTTAGTCAAGTGAAACGCAGTTACTTCGGTTTTGGCAGTGTTTGGTACTAGTCTCCATTTCCTAAAGTATTTGTCTAGTATGCTTAAGTCCTCGTTAAGGATACCTTCGGATGATTTGAAGGTTTCGTGTTGGGAAGCTAGTGCTATGTCATCAGCATACATAAATTTACGACTCTGCGTTTCAGATATTTATTTTAACAGTGGTAGAGCCAAGCGGTAGCTTTTGCTGTCGCACGGATGGACCAGCTCGAACCGGGGTGGTACCACGACCTCACAGAATACCAGCGTGAAGTAGAGGTTTACCTCTGCGTTGCGTTTGGTGAGTGCAGGTGGCCGGAGGCCCAATTCCCCCCCCCCCCCCCCATCAACATGGTAGTGGAATTAAATACAAGACTACCCCAGGAGGGTACCAGCAACCCTGGAGAATCCCTCGCTGAGCATCCACGAACAAACTACTTCACTCCTGAGCGTGGGTGCTCAGGCTGCCCCGCGTATTCTGGGGGGGGCAAAATTCCGCTCGTGACTAATGCTGCTCGGGGCAAGCGGAGCAATACAACCAAGGCGACCCCTGTCACGCTATCCGTGAATTTTTGCAACATCAGGGGACTTCATTCCAACCTTAACGCTGTCCATTACCATCTAGAGACGGCGAAGCCGGCCTTGCTCTTTTTAACCGAGACTCAGGTGTCCTCTCCGGCTGATACTTCATATCTCTCCTACCCGGGGTACAAATTGGAACACTCCTTTGTGCCCCGGGCTGGAGTTTGTGTATACGTCAGAGAGGACATCTGTTTTCGACGCCTCGGCAGCCTTGAAGGTACGGACCTGTCCATCCTATGGCTGCGCGTAGACAGCGACGACCATCCCCGCGTCTACGGGTGCCTCTATAGGTCCCATAGCGGTAATGCCGACACAGACCGACTCATCGACCACGTCCAAATGGCTGCAGACTCCGTGCTACAACAGGTCCCATCCGCAGAGATCGTGATACTCGGTGATTTCAACGCCCACCACGCTGAATGGCTTGGTTCTCGTTCAACCGATCATGCGGGTAGATCTGTCTACGACTTTGCTTTGGCATATGGTCTAACACAACTGGTTACTTCGCCTACGCGGATCCCAGATGTGGAAGACCATGTACCTTCCCTGTTGGACCTTCTGCTGACCTCTCATCCGGACGGATATCAGGTCTCCGTCGATGCCCCTCTGGGCTCTTCGGACCATTGTCTGATCCGGAGCACAGTGCCACTCACGCTCCAATCGCAGTTGCGATCTACAGCTTGCCGCCGTGTTTGGCACTATAGGTCAGCTGATTGGGACGGGATGCGGTCTTTTTTTGCATCCTACCCTTGGGGGCGGGTTTGCTTCTCGCCGGAAGATCCCAGCGTTGTTGCCGATTCTGTTGCTGATGTGGTACTTCAGGGTATGGAACTTTTTATTCCATCCTCTGTGGTGCCCATCGGAGGCAGATCCCAGCCATGGTTTGGTCGCTCCTGTAAAATAGCATCACGCTATAAGCAGGAGTGCTACCGGGCCTGGGCTGACGCATCAACGTCTCGGGATTTAAACACCAGCGCACTTAAAAAGAAGTATAATTCCGCCTCCAGGTCCTTCAAAAGCGTCATTGCCAAGGCAAGGTCTGAGCACATCGGCAGAATTGGCGAGAAGCTAGTTCGCCTTCCTTCGGGAACCCGTGCATTCTGGTCTCTCGCCAAGGCTGTCCAAGGGAACTTCTGTCAGCCATCCCTCCCATCTCTGCACAGAGAGGACGACTCACTGGCCCATGCCGCAAAAGAGAAAGCCGATCTGTTGTGCTCTCTTTTTGCGTCCAACTCGACTCTAGATGACGGGGGGAACACACCGCCGACCATCCCGCGATGTGAGTGCTCCATGCCGGATGTGCGATTTACACAGCGCTCGGTTCGCAAAGCACTCTTCTCCCTGGACGTCAGCAAGTCGAGTGGGCCCGATGGAGTCCCTCCCATTGTGCTGAAGACGTGTGCTCCGGAGTTGGCACCGGTTTTAACGCGTCTTTTCCGGTACTCCTACTCCCAAGGCGTAGTCCCGAATTCATGGAAGACAGCTTTGGTCCACCCGATCCCTAAAAAAGGCGACCGCTCAGACCCGTCCAACTACAGGCCTATCGCCATCACCTCCTTGTTCTCCAAAATAATGGAATCCATTATAAACTGCCAGCTCATGAGGTACCTTGAGGATCACCAGCTGATCAGTGACCGTCAGTACGGTTTTCGTCGGGGTCGATCAGCAGGTGATCTTTTAGTTTACTTAACTCATAGATGGGCGGAGGCAGTAGAGTCCAAGGGGGAGGCATTGGCCGTTAGTTTGGACATAGCGAAGGCCTTCGATCGGGTCTGGCACAAGGCGCTTCTTTCGAAGCTTCCTTCCTATGGGCTTCCCGAGAAATTGTGCAAATGGATCACCAGTTTCCTTGCTGATCGGAGCATCAAGGTCGTAGTAGACGGTGCATGCTCTGATTACAAGCCTATCAACGCTGGTGTTCCACAAGGCTGCGTGCTATCACCAACGCTGTTTCTCCTGCATATCAATGATATGTTGCTAACTGGTAGCATTCATTGCTATGCAGACGACAGCACTGGGGATGCCTTATATACCGGCCGTGCCAATATTTCTCGGGAAAACGTCGCCGAGTACCGGGACAAACTTGTGTCTGAAGTCGAGTCTTTGCTTAACAAAGTCTCGGATTGGGGCCGACTAAATCTAGTCCAGTTCAATCCCCAGAAGACACAAGTTTGCGCGTTTACCGCTAAAAAGAACCCCTTTGTCGTATCTCCTCAGTTTCAAGGCACTCCCCTTGCTGCCTCAGCCAGTATCGGAATCCTTGGCGTCGACATATCGAATAGCGTGCAGTTTCGTGGTCACTTGGAAGGGAAGGCCAAATTGGCCTCTAAAAAGCTTGGCGTGCTCAGCAGAGCGAGACAGTATTTCATGCCGGCACATCGCTTGCAACTTTACAAAGCGCAAGTTCGGCCCCACATGGAATACTGTTCTCATCTCTGGGCCGGGGCACCCCAGTGCCAGCTCCTTCCACTTGACCGCATCCAGCGCAGAGCGATTCGAATCGTCGACGACCGAGTTCTTTCCGATCGGCTCGATACACTGGCACTGCGTAGAGATGTTGCATCTCTTTGCGTATTTTATCGCATCTATCACGGGGAGTGCTCTGAGGAATTGTTCGGACTAATTCCAGCCGCTCAATTTCACCATCGCACGTCGCGACAAAACTCGCGTTACCATCCATACCATCTGGATGATTGGCGGTCCACCACTGTGCGATTTAGAAGAAGTTTTCTCCCTCGCACAACTTCTTTGTGGAATCAATTACCACCAGCGAATTTTCCGAACCGATACGACTTAGGAACCTTCAAGAAAAGAGCTTACACCTTTCTAAAAGGCCGGCAACGCATCTGCAATTCCCCTGGTGTTGCGGTTGTTCATGGGCGGCGGTAGTCACTTAACATCAGGTGAGCCGCATGCTCGTTTGCCCCCAATTCTATAAAAAAAAAAAAAAAAAATATATCATGTAAGTAAAGATTGAAGAGCAGCGGAGCCAAAACTTAACACTGTGGTAATCCATTGTTCAGCTTTTTGGTACGACTTTCACTGTCGCCAAGGAAAACCATGAATTCACGGTTGCTAAGCATGCTATTTAACAGCTCCACCATTTTTCTGCATGGTACCGCTTTCATGACCTTATAGACCAATCCTTGCTGTCAAACTGTGTCGTATGTCGCTGACAGGTCTATTAAAACAGCAACCGTCTTTGGTTTCTTTTGAAACCCTGCTTCAATGTGAGTTGTAAGGGACAACACCTGGTCGGTACAGGTGCGGCCACAACGGAAGCCAGCTTGTTCCACTGGAACCACCTTATCAATGAAAGGGCATAATGCGGTTGTCGAATAGTCTCTCCAGAAGTTTGTAGACACAGCTCAGAAGGGCGATAGGACGGTAGCTCTTAGGATCATCCGCAGGTTTTTGGGGTTTCAGCATAACAATAATCTTCGATCTATTGAAGTCGCGAGGCAATTCGTTACGTAACAGGATATCTGACAAGAACTCTCAGCCATTTCCTGCATTTCGGGCCCAGGCGCTTTAGAAACTCATTGTAGACTCCATCGAAACCAGCAGCTTTATTAGGGAGCAATAGTTTCAAGGCGCGATCGGTTTCATCTTGGGAGAATTCTCGTGACAGCTGGTAGTCAATTGGTAGCGACGCCTTGAGCTGTTTAGCGCACTGTCATGTCGCCCGGGTATCATCTTTCCTGCCTTTAACTCGGAACACCTCAACTATTCTGTTTGCAATCGCATTGGCTAGTGGAGCAGATCCACCACGGGAGTTTGTTCTAGTCATACTTGCCAACCCATTGACACCCTCCAAGCTTTCCTGCTGGAAGTCTTAAAATCCATTGACTCCACGGTATTGAGCCA